>PITA01025706.1:0-23882 GCA_004023965.1 Spilogale gracilis
CATTTTTGCTTTTGTTTCCCTTGCCTTTGGAGACGTGTCTTGAAAGAAGTTGCTGTGGCCAATGTCAAAGAGGTTATTGCTTATGGTCTCCTCTAGGATTTTGATGCATTCCTGTCTCATTTTGAGTTTATCTTTATGTTTGGGGTAAGGGAATGGTCCGGTTTCATTCTTTTATATGTAGCTGTCCAGTTTTCCCAGCACTACTTATTGAACAGACTGTCTCTTTCCATTGAATATTTTATCCTAATTTGTCAAAGATTGGTTGACTATACAGTTTAGGGTCCATTTCTGGGTTCTCTATTCTGTCCCATTAATCCATGTGTCTGGTTTTGTGCCAGGACCATACCATCTGGGGGATCACAGCTTTGTGTTATAGTTAAAATTCATGCAATGTTATGCCCCCAGCTTTGTTTTTCTTTTTCATCCTTCCCTTGGCGATTCGGGGTCTTTTCTGACCCAATGTTCAATATCACTAGCCATCAGATAATTACAAGTCAAACCCACAATGAGATACCACCTTACACCAGTCAGAATGGCAAAAATTAACAAAACAGGAAACAACAAATGTTGGCAGGGATGTGGAGAAAGGGGAACCCTCTTGCACTGTTGGTGGGAATGCAAGTTGGTACAACCACGCTGGAAAACAGGATGGAGGTTCCTCAACATGTTAAGAATAGAGCTACCCTATGACCCAGCAATTGCACTACTAGGTATTTACTCTAAAGATACACATGTAGTTAAAAGAAGGGGTACATGCACCCCAATGTTCATAGCAGCAATGTCCACAATAGCAGAACTGTGGAAGGAGCCAAGATGCCCTTCAACAGATGATTGGTTAAAGATGTGGAACATACACACAGTGGAATATCATTCCATTCCAGCCATCAGAAATGATGAATGCCCACCATTTGCATAGACATGGATGGAACTGAAGGGGATTATGTTTAGTGAAGTAAGTCAAACAGAGAAATGCAATTACCATATGGTTTCACTCATATGTGGGACATAAGGAACAGCATGGAGGACCATAGGGGAAGGGAGGAAAGCCCAAAGGGGGAGGAATCAGAGAGGGAACCATGGACCCCAAGAAACAATCTGGGAGTTTTAGGGGGGGCGAGTGGGAGGAGGTAATAGAGTGATGGGTGTTGAGGAGGGCATGTGCAGTGATGAGCACTGATGTTATACTTAACTAATGAATTACTGAACACTGCATCAAGAACTAATTACGTACTTACTATGTAGTGACTAACTAAACATAATATAAAATGTAAAATCAATATAAAAGAAAAGACACAATACATAAACATTTTTCCAAAGAAGACATACAAATGGCCAATAGACACATAAAAGTATGCTCAACATCACTAATCATCAGGGAAATGCAAATCAAAACCACAATGCAGTATTACTTCACACCTATCAGAATGGCTAAAGTCAAAAACACAAACGTGTGTTGGCAAGGATGTGGGAAAAGAGAATCAGGATGTAATTTTGTTAAAAATTTCCTTAGGAAGCATTGTAATGGTATGTTGCAAATATTTTTACACCGTTTTTCCAAATAAGAAAACTCAAGTCAATAGCATTATATATCCATATTTGCCTCATGAGAGATATGGAGAAAAATAGCAGAGCTTCTCTTAGTAGGACTAATCAGCAAAATGAAGGATGATCAGAATGATCAAATAAATTCTATAAAAGAACAAGAGTGTTCATCTTCTGTATCTGATGGGAGTTGACAAGGCCAGACCTTGGAATCATGCTCATCTCCAGACAAGAAGTATACTGAGTGACTAAAGTTCACAAGTACCTGGGCTTATGTGAGCTTTTTTATTACATTGTGTTTGTTAATAGTTAAGTATTAGAAAAATATCAAATTACACATTCTTATTTGGGTTTCTTTAAGATATCTAGATTACCTATCACCCTTTATCTGGGTAAATACATATTTATTGATATGTTTTATTAAGTTAATGATAGATGCTGTTATCTTGGAAATTGTCATCTAGAACTTGTACAAAATGTGTGAGAATTAGAGAAAATATTAAATTCTCTTTTTATCAGATTACAGACATGGGGAATCCTTACATTTAGGCAATATGATCATAGTCCAGGGTTGACCATTTGTCTACTAATGGTAGCTTAAAAACATCGTCTTATTGCCTAGGAAGAAGCAAATTATCCTACACAACAAGTATTATTTACATTCTTTATGCCAGACCTGGAACAAGCCCCATAGTGTCCAAGAAAATTAAGACATGGACTCTCTTCAGATAGCCCATGGGAAAGAATGCACATACACTGATACATGTATGAGTGCAGTGGGAAAAGTGGACTAAATGATATTATTCTATTTTTATGGGTACAAGGGAGTCATTGGAGTTTCTCAGATGGGATATCTGATTTAATTTTGACAGTTGAATACAAATATTCAGGTTAGGTCCAGGATAAAGGCCCTATTACTAGAAAGAACAAAAGGTATGAAATCACAATGTCATAAGGAAAGGTGGAACTTTAAGTGGTGATTTTCAGAGGTAATAAGTTAGAAAATCCAGTCTCATAAAGGGGGCCTATTTACCAAAGACTAACTGGTTCTTATTGGTCATTTCACTAGCAAATAAACTTTAGGTATATAACCTTGATCTTTACAATAAAACTGGTAGAAAGTTGACTTTGGATTAGTTATCCACACATCACTTTCTCACTTTGTCCAGGAAATTGACAATATGTCTTTATAGAAATACCCTAGAGGAGAGGAGGTCCACGTTTCTATTTGAGGAGTCTTGATCCAATAAAGAAATCATCCAGCCATAAGCCTCCTTTACAATTCTTTTTTGTTTAGTTCCACTCCCTTCTTCCTTATGACCAATTCATTATTTTATGAACTTCCCATAAATAGCCAATAGAAAGAACAGAGGAAATGCTAACCTACCTATCAGTTGTTAGCAATTGCTGGGACATTTTTTTTTTTAAGATTTTATTTTTTGACAGAAATACAGATAGAGAACACAAGCAAGGGGAGTGAGAGAGGGAGAAGCAGGCTTCCCACAGAGCAAAGAGCCGGATGTGGGACTCGATCCAGGAACTTCAAGATCATGACCTGAGCTGAAGGTAGATGCTCAATGACTGAGTCACCCAGGTTCCCTAGGACATTTTGTTTTTCAAGTGAAACCTAAAAATATGGCCTAAGATTAGGTTGGGTTGTGTCTGTGGACTCCAGGCATCCACACTTTCCCCTGTCTATTTTTGTGGATAGAAAATTTGTAGAAGAGCTAGCTGCAGTGTTGGTTTTCAATATGTTAATATCTAGAAGGTAATTACCAAAGTCTACATGATTATGAGTGATTATGCTCAACTGAATATTTTTTAAATATTTTATTTATTTATTTGAGAGAGAGAGCATGAACAAGAACAGGGTGGAGGGACATAGGGAGATGGAGAAGCAGGCTCCCTGCTGAGCAAGGAGCTTGATGTGGGACTCCATCCCAGAACCCTGGGATCATGACCCGAGCCAAAGGCAGACGCTTAACTGACTGAACCACCCAGTGCACTCAACTATATTTTAAAACCACATACAGCAGAATTAGAGACTGATAGACTATGAGTTCTAAGGGAGAAAATTCCCAAATCTCATCAGATTACATCCATGACCTCTTCTCACTCATGTTTAGACAAGGAGCTAAGATTTAGACTATATAAGTAAATTGTTCAAGGTGACATGAATTGATGTGTGCATGTGTTATTTTCTTTTTGCTTTATTTGATGGATTAGACTAAGGAAGTACATAAATCCTAACACTCAATTGGTTCCAACATCAATTGATTTTTTTTTAAAGGTAGAAAATCACTAGAACACTAATCAGGGATATCTACCTAGATACCTTCATTTTTCTTTCATTGGCAAATCATTTAAGTTCTTATTCCTTCTTATGAAAACAATCAGATTAATTGGTGAACTAATAATAAATCATTGGGAAGCATTTAGCATGGGATTCATTTGCAGTTAATCAAGTATAATTACCAGGTTTCTAGACAATTTGATACAATTAAAATGTAAAATTAATTTACAAATATTCATAGATTATCCAACTGTAAAGTCACATGGATAAAAAAAAATGTGTTTCAATGGCTCTAAACATTTAAAATTAGAAGAAAATTTTGTGGCATTTTTCTGCATATTTCAGTGTAATCCAACATTATTATTTTGATTAACAACCAAGATTCAGTTTACAGTTTGTGATCTTGCTATAATATGTGAAAAACTAAAAGGAATAAAAGTAAACTATCCCAATATAGAAGTGATGATTTTGGTGACCTTGATTCAGAGAGTTTTATTTCTCCTGTGGTTTAAGTCTCTATGCGCCTCTTTAGACTTGGGATCTGAATTGTGTTATTGTGACCATGCTTAGTGGTATTTAGTGAACAATTACTATATAAAATACATACCAAGATTTTTAGAGATTGACATGGGAAGTAGAAATCATGATATATCATGGCCTCAAAGAGTTGATAAAGAAAGGAAAGAACCAGGGTAATAAAGAATGGCAATATTATAAGGGATCATGTAGTGTATAAGTATATGGATATGTGTGTGTTTAGAAACAAATCCTATACAGTAATCCCTGAGCAGGGTAGAGAGTTGCTCAGAAAGGAAGAGAAAAAATTATCTTTATTAAAAGAAAGAGTGTCAATGAAGCCTTGATTAGGATTTTGGACAGTTGAAAGATTATTCCAGTACGGGGAGCTTGAAGGTTCACCATGGGTAGAGCAGCTGGATGAAATGTGGCAGACAGGTTTACCTGGCTCAGGGGCATTATGTGACTCGAAGCTATAAGAGGACACATAGGCAAAATGAGAGTTTCAGGAGGTCTTTGAAGTTCACATTTATACATTCTTTTTTGAAGGGACAGTATGACATGCAGTGGCTCATCCCCTCTGGATCACAGAGCCTCCCAAATAAAAGGAAAGTTCTGGCATACTGGCAATATTGATTTTATAATTATCTTCATAATATATATATATATATATATATATATGTTACGGGGTTTTAAAAATGATTTTCTCATTAAAATGTTTTGTGCAGTTATTTCTGTTAGGCTAGACTATCTGAGGGCACAGGGACATCGTCTTCCTTTTTTCATTCATTTAAACATTCAAAATGCACTTATCTCTTGCTATGTAGCAGGCTGTTTGAGAGCATAGAATGTGTTTAATTGATGAAAGTAGTTTCTGTGTGTCTAATTCTACATGGAAGATAGAAATGTAGCCTTCACCATAACATAGAAAAAGAAAGAGCTGTCAGGTGGGGGAAAAAAAAATTTATAGTGAAATACAAAATGGTTTTGGTTTCTAAATATTATGTTTAACACCTCAGTTGTCTCTTCCCTGTAGCTGTTATACATGTGCCTACACATACACAGGCAATCATATATAATTTGCCAGGTAACTCTGGTCCATTCTAACTCTGCCTGCTCTTTGATTTTCACAGTCATGTGATCCCCACTCAATGCAGAGAAGAACCCGCCATCTGCTAAGACCCTCATTGAATTCAAAGACATGTGCTGAAGACTCACAGGTGCGACCTTGCCTCCTCAATGAAAACTGCTTCCAGTTCCAATACAATCTAACAGGTACAGTTGAAATCCACAGCCATGCCATTTCCCCTGAACATTGACTAATGGGAGTGTGTGTGTGTGTGTGTGTGTGTGTGTGTGTGTGTGTGTGTGTTTTCATTCTTGGGATTAAGGCCTGACAGTAGAATGTGAAAGTGTATTGCATGAAACACTTGCAAGTTTGACACTTCCAGTGTCCCTTCTCAAAAGAAATGTGCACTCTTGGCATGTAGATTCAGCAAGGCCACCTGGAGTCTCTGAATTCCAAGATGCTTAGAGTGACTTGGCAAAGTTTCAACATAGAGCTGAATTAAGTCATGATAAACCAAAACAAGAAAAGTAAGCAGTAGGAGATAATTTACCATTTAGGGAGGAATGTAGTCATGCTGTCATAGAATTTAGCTCTTTCGTGGCCTTTATTGTTTCAAGAAATTCAGGCTTGTGATGTACTTTGCTCTATGGGTCTCAGTGAGGATAAATGGTAGACCTGAGTGGACAGGAATATTTTAGAGGCACTGGGAATCCCATCCCACCTCATTATTCAGGCACTGCTCAGGTGTGGGCACCACAGTGTCTAATACCACGGACTGTTGAGTTACATTGGTTTGCTACCTGTCATTACCTGCAGGAGCAGATATACAAAATGCCACCAAATGTGGAACCGTGTTAAGTGTCAGCACGAAATTCAGTCCTGACCACCAAACCACCACATGCCTCCAGAGGCAGAACAACAGCCTCTTGTGAAACCAGTTCCCCGCTGAGCTCACACTGGCATGACAGGTTTCTTACAGAGAAAACTTTAGAGGGAATTCTAGGTGGGTCGTTTGATTGTCCTTGGTGGTAAAAAATGACCTAGTGTATTTGCCCTTTTCCTTTAGCTAAATGTTCTTCAGATCCTTGATTTTTGTAGTATTTTTTCAGAAATACAGTACAATTTGCTATACTAGAAGAGCATGTCTTTAAAATACCAATTCTCTGGGGCACCTGGGTGGCCCAGTCAGTTAAGTGACCAACTCTTGATTTGGACTCAGGTTGTGATCTCGGGGTCATGAGATTGATCCCTGCACAGGGCTGTGGACTCAGCAAGGAAACTACTTCTTTCCCTCTCCCTACCCAGTCCCCCCCAACTTACATGCAAGCACTCGCGCCAGTGTGCATTCTCTCTCCCTCTCGCTACAATTAACTAAAATAAAATACTGATTTTATTATGCATAGACTTACCATTCCTGTTAAACTCCTAGATCATTTATCAAACATTGAAAATGTATTTAAAAGAGGTTCTCAGTGTTTATCATCAAAGAGCATTCTTTATAACTACACCAAAAGTAAGAGGGGGGTTTTAGATTTTTGTTTTGTTTGGTTTGGTTTTGGTTTGTTTTTGTTTTGGGTGTTTTTTTTTTGCTTTTGTTTTTGTTTTCTTTTAAAGAATCAGATTAATTGGGACACCTGGGTGGCTCAGTCAGTTAAGTGTCTGCCTTCATGATCCCAGGGTCCTGGGATTAAGCCCCACATTAGGCTCCCTGCTCAGTGGGGAGTCTACTTCTCCACCTGCTTGTGGGCTCTCTCTTTCTCTCCCTCTGTCTCTCTCTGACAAATAAATTTTTAAAACAAATCAGATCAATTATGGGATAATTCCTTCAAAGTCCCAGTTATCTAGTTTGTAATGCAACTATCCAAATCTATAAAACCTTCCCTAATGAGAAGATAACTTGAAGAAAGTAGATTTTCTGTAGTAAGCATATATTCCCGAGGTACCCCTCTTTCCTTTGTGAGGCACCTGTCTTGGTGCAACTGCCCCGATATGGGAAATGGTTTAAATGATTATATTTATCCCTTGAAATATTTTTAAGTTACATCAAACAGTAGCATTGTTTCTGGGTTCCTTTACCCTCCTAGACAGTGTCTTTCCCATCCTCTTCAACCAACAGTGACATGGTCTCTATCAAACCATTCAGTTCTTTACTTTTAGAAAGCAAACTTAGGGAGGTAACACACTTTTATTTGGTTGTTTACTTGTTTTGCAATAAAAGAATTTGCAGGTGCTTTTTGAAGTCACCTGGAAATGATTTTATATGTGAGGAAGGATATATATGTATATATATACATACATATACATATACTTACACCTTATCCTTCCTCACCAATGTAAATAATCAGAGGTTTGTTGTATTTTGCTCACATGACCATAATTCTGAAACTCAGTGTAGTGATCCTCTACCTGTAGAGTGGAGCACGTGCCAGCTGAGTGAAAATGCCACCTGTGGACGAGGCGTCAGGACCCGCCTTCTGAGTTGTGTACGCAGTGACGGCAAGCCAGTCGGTGTGGACCAGTGTGAGCAGGTAATTTGTCTATATTTGTATCTCACATTCGAGGCTTTGCGTTTCTTATTATTAGGCTGAAAGCTTGATCCTTGATGTAAACGACAACCTGATTCCTTCTTGAACCTTCTTGAAGCTTAGGTTCAGTCAGAGTCAGAGGTAACTGGTATGGGGCACTTCTACCTCATTAGTTTGAACTAGTCAGAAATGACTGGGAATGGTCCTTTTGCCTTGAGGAAAAGGATTCATTAAAAAATTATTTTCATGACTTTCAAGAACTTCTATGGTTGTACTTGCTTGCTAACCAACTATTCACATCCAGTGACTTTTTTTTTAGTGTTTAGATAGGACTCTATCCTATGGTAATGGTAATTCATTTGCATACATAAACACTGTGCCTTGCATATAAGATGAACACTGACGCTTGCTATTAGAATATGCTGCTCATTTGCTTAGCAAATGATTGCTAGATAAATAGCACAGTTGTATTTTTCTTCTCAACATAAGTTACATTGCCTCCCTGCCAAGTTCTAATTAGTGAGTTCTGAATTTTTATAATGTTCTTGTTCCTTTCTTTCCTGTGATAAACTATGTAGAGTTTGGGCAAAAACTGTAGGCAAACCTGTTCCAAAAACATTGCATTTCCTTCCCAGCATCTGAGTGAAAATCTCTGTGAGAACAGTTTAATAGAAAGAAGGATGACCATGTGATGTCACATTGGAAGAATCACCAACACAGTCTTGGAATAAATTGAAAATACACAGACAGTTAATTCAGGCTCCCACAGAAGCTTCCTAAACAAACTGGCAAAATGAAAACTGGCCCCATTTCTCCTGACATAGGTGGAGTCCACAAGTGGAATTAAAATCAAAACCAAACTTTCTCACCTCTCCTGATTTAAGCATTCTCCTGTTAAGTAGTATAAAAACAGCTCTCTAAACCAATAGGAAAGCCATTGACGTTAACCCTGAGACCAAGCCATCTGAAAGTGGACATCCCATTTGGTGAAATTCTAAAATGGGCTAAGGCAGGGCAGAATTCTGTCCACGAGTGTCAGTGCTTGATTTTAACACAAAAGTTGTCTGCTTTAGGAAAAATAAATCACCAATCTACAGCAACTCCAAATAAGTTGAAAACCTTACATTTGGTATATGTAATTAATCTTTTCTTTGATACAAATCAAAATATAAACTATTCAGTAATAGAAAAATCAGTTTCTCTGCTTTTCAGATACCATATGTTTAACAAATATTTGAAGAATATTAAAGAAGTCCCAAATCATTAACCTGTCTAGAGTATAAATATATCTCAAATGGATTGAAGATCCTATATGATTATTTCTCTATTGCCTATGCAGCACATAATCATGCTACAGTCATCCGTTTGAGCTTGGTGTGGACATTGCTAATATTTAACCTGTGTTGAATGTCAGAGTTTTCCTAAATAAGCACACAGTCTCTGATTTCTGTAACAGGATTTTTCATTATTATTTCTGCGTTTCTTAGATGACTTATTTTCTTCTGCGAAGATCTCTTCTAGTTTAGCCACTAGAAAAATCTATAGATTTTGCTTCCATGCTGGTTTAAGAAAGAGCAAGAGGAAAATAAACCGTATCATTGATTTTTCTCATTATTTGGAGTACTAGGTTATGTTTTCAACCTAATAGGTGTCTTTAATGAGCATGGTTGGGTTGTTGATTCTGTTTTTAGTTTATTTATTTTTTTTTAGCCTGGCTAGCTGTTAATTTTGTGCTCTCTTTGTGTTATTGGCCCATCCAGAGTGCAAGGTACCTGATTTAACACTGAGGCATCCCCCTGCTTCTGTGCTTCTAAGCGAGGACAGATTTCCGTGCTTTCCCAGTACCCTAACTGCAGGTCTATTCTATAGTTGAGGATTTAAAAAAAAAAGAAATTTGGGCCAACCAACTTATATTCCGTGAAGTTAGAACAACCATTTTCTAAAACTGCCACCAATTTATATAAGAAAAGATATTTTTCCATACAAAGATGTAGGAAGATTATTATCATAGAATAAAGTCACTCCCATGAAAGGATAGTGATTAGATTTGACAGTGATAGGATTTCTGCAGTAAAATCGTATTTTATTTCTATCTGCAGCGTAACTTGGAGAAGCCTCAGAGAATGAGCATTCACTGCCTAGTGGAATGTGTGGTCAACTGTCAGCTGTCGGGGTGGACAGCTTGGACAGAATGTTCAAAGACCTGTGGTCATGGAGGTATTTGTGTTCTCTGTGTTTGTCCCCACTAAATAGTTTGGCTTTTATTTTTTTTTATAATTATTTTTCTAATTTTAATTTTTTTAAGTAGGATCCATGCCCAGTGTGGAGCCCAACATGCAGCTTAAACCTAACAACCCTGAGATCAAGACCTGAGCTGATATCAAGAGCTAGTCTCTGCACCAACTGAGGCTCCTAGCTGCCCCAACAGTTTGGTTTTTAAATACCTGTCTGTATGCCATAGCTTGACAAATAGGCATAAGGCATGTTGGCCAGTTGGTGGAGGCCATGTGAAGCTGACCCACAGGGGAAGAGAGCTAGAACTTGCCTGTATCAGTCCTGACCTGGTCACAGTGGCAGACTCCAAAAGAGCTGTTAGCCCAGTGGGACAGTGTTTTATCCAAAGGTCATAAACTCAGGGTACCTGGGTGGCTCAGTCAGTTAAGCATCCAAATCTTTAGTTCGGCTCAGGTCATGATCTCAGGGCTCTGAGTTGGCTGTGGAGCCTGCTTAAGATTCCCTCTCTCCCCTTCCCTCTAGCCCCACCTTCCAAAAAAAAAAGTCATACATTCAACAAACAAAAAAATACTGGCTTCCATGGTTTTTTGAAGAAGTATGTCTTGTATAAGTAATCTTACATCAGACAAATCCCCAAATCAAAATGGCTTATTATCTCACACTAGAGACTAATTTTTCTCTTCTATATTGCACTTTAGAAAAGTCCATCAAGAACACAGGTTGAGGGAGGACCTACCACTTTAACATAACCAATTTTCTCTGGAGGGTGCCTTCTGTTGGCTCTATGCAGGGTTTTCTGGGCCATTTGGAGGTAGCACACATCCCTTCCATCTGTATTATACAAAAGTTAGTGGCATCTCCCAGCTCAATGCAAGATGGTCAAGCAGCAAATGTAGTTTCTAGATGGCCAGTCACTTCTCAGCAATAGTGTTCACTATGGAAGAAAAGGAGTATAAATCTGTGGTAAGCAGATAGAAACCATTACCACAAGTTCCCAGGATCTCAGTGGACAAATGATATACAATGGCAAGAAACAAAAGGAAACCCAGAAGCTGGGCAAATGGATTTATAGGTAGCACTCCAGCACCAGACTAAAGTGGGAACCAAGACATTGTCCCTGGAAAAGAGCCCAAGAAAATGATTGGAAAGCATAAACTCATGGTTTGGGTAGGACTGCCGTTCTGAAAAAGAGTTCTAATGTATCACAAGGTAGGTATCAGATATTTGGAGTAGGGTCCTAGGGAAAAATCTTGTATGGTTAGACACTAAGCAAAGAAGAAGAATCCTAAGCAGCAGGAATCATGGAATCAAAATGGGAGGAGCATACACCAAGACCTGGATCTGATTGCCAAACAAAATATTTGGGGCAGGTTTCTAGAAGTGACTGGATACTGGCACCAACATATAGGCTCATTTCTGAGCTACTCCCCAACGAGTGTGCTGGAGTTGCAGATAATTCTCTGCCTCAGTTGGGAATATCTGAGGAACTGAGGCAAGATGCAGCATGGAAAAAGGGGTCTCAGATTTTGGAGAGGGCAGAGCTGAAAGCAGTAGTGAGGATCTGTACTAGGAAAAGTGTGGCTAAGGAAATTGAAAACTACTTCTGCAAAGAGCATCACTCACAGTGAAAATATGAGAGTCACAATGTCCAATAATGGCATGCCATTTCCCGCACACTTGAGAGCCTATAAAGAACCTCAGGAAACCAAATGGGAAATCTCAAGATTTCAGTGATTGTTTCTCACTCAAATATTGTGATTGGCAGCATGGTATAGTCTCTAGTTGGGCATCCACTTTAAAGTTGGTTTAATCTAGGCTCAAATTGCAGATGCTTAGGCAAATTACTTAATCTTATTCTCAACTTCTTTATCCATAAAATAAAATTCTTGCACACTGGAGCTGTTTTGGGTTGGAGAATTAAATAATATGAAGTATAAGAACACCTAGTACAGTAACTGAGACTCATGGGTGTTTATTGTATGTGAATTTCCATCTCCATCTTCTTAGCTCCCAATAATAGAGAGGGTCACTGGAGACTCCCTGGGATCTTTTAAGGATTACTCTATAGACTTAGGTCCTCTGTCTCCCAATCTCATTTCTCATCTTTTTACCCCCACTTAAAATCCATATATTATAGTCACAGCTTAAATGTAGTTTTAAAATGCAAATTTGAATGATTGTTTTCTTATTGACTTCTATCCATTAAATAAATACCCATGTGCCAGTTCTAGTTGAATGTGTTGGGGAGCAGCAGTGGGTGGGAGGTAGGCACTTGCCTCTTCTCATGGAGTGTGTACACATCCTTGAGTGTGTGCTACTTTTCCTTATGTGGAGCATCTCACCATCACCTCGCTAGCGCCTCCTCCCATTCTTCTCATCCAAGAATTGAATTAGTTGTAATGTCTATATGTCTGAAGGGCCAAAGACCCTGTTTGGGTTCAGGGTGGGGTGGGGATTTACCCATGAGCACAGTACCTGACACATTGGATGAATGAATTTCAGGTTCATTGCCTGTGCAGTTCTGTATCGTAGGGGAAGAGCCCACATACTGGATCACAAGCCCCAAAGGCAGCCAAACCTGCCAGTGGATGTTTTCTTCACCCTCTAAACACCGTCTAAATCTTAGGTAACCTTACCCAAGAATGTGCTCAGTGCAAAGGAGACAGATCTATTATTATTTTTGCCTGACAGTCCTAATTCTGCCACTGTACTAAGTCAGTGAAACATGACAGATCTCCGTGTTATGCTAACACACTACTTTTAAAAATAAGACCCTTAATTGTAAGTTTAGTATTCAAGTATTTATTTTTCAAGTAGTTCTGTTAGTACTATGGACTCAGCAGTCCATTTGTCTATTAGAAAGACAAAAACAAAAGAAAAACCTTTCCAAATCTAAATTCCACTATTGGAGAATTCTAATTAGAGTTTGAACTTAAATTCACCTTTTCTAAGCCTGAGAAGAATAAACAAAGAGAAACAATTAAAGATTTCCTAAGGAAGTTATTGTGCAAACTAACGTACCACTGAGACTGGGGAAGGAATGTTAACTACTTGGAGAAATCAAGTTGCATAAGGCACTTGGAGGTCATCAAAATAGTATCCATTTGGCATTCAATATGGCACTAGTTATAAATCACCTGTAGCTAGTTTCTAAGGGTCTATTAGGATATCTTCTTGGGAATCCTTTCTTGATCCTTAGATCTCTTGATCTCCTGAATTGTCAGATGTAATTATACCTTGAATCCATATACCATAATCCTGATATCTGTCAGACCCTCTAGTGATCTAACGTGTGTGTATTCATGTTCCTTTATTCATTCAACAAAGATTTATAAGTTTATACCTATTATCCTAGCATCTAATGCTGTCTTCTCGCATTGTCAAAAATGGCACTGTGAAAAATAAATTATATGGTGACCATGCAATTTAGATGTGTGTTCTTGAAGGCAGGATTGTAGAAGCATATTCATATGTTTTACAAATATTCACTGGATGGTTTCTGACTATCAGGCATTCTCCCAGCAGCTGAGGCCACACCGTAGGGAACAGAAAGGATCCCAGGCAGACAGAGTGCCCTGATGTCATATAACAAATATTCCAGTGGAAAATTAGATGGTGATGAGAAGACAGATAGCAAATAAATGAAGATATAAACACAAATATAACCAATGTCCATGATGAAACCAAAACAGATCATGTAATGGAGAATAAGGAGATTAAGTATTTTGCAAGGGAGTAGGGATCGGGGAAGAAAGTCCACCAAGTGGGTGATATTTATGTCAACATTGAATGACAAAGTGCCACAGCTCTTATAACTGGTGCTTTCTTTAGGAGGCTGCTCTTACTCAACTTCAAAAGCATTTCTTGACTACCTGTTACATTGAAGCTTCTATGTCAGGACCTACAGATAAAAACCTAAAAATCAGTATTTTTTAAATTATATTTGTGCCCGATTTCAATCTTAACAAATAAATTGAATGATACCAAGAAGAATAGAACACACAGTCCTAGAATTTCTAAGCACCAACCCTCAGGATCTTGTGGAGAGAGCCTTTGTGGTTACATTACATTACACTCCACAGCCCCCAAACTTGTCGAGTTCCATCCCTCGTCTTAGAGCACCACTCTCCTCTGATCATCACCCACCCCCACCACAGGCAGATAGTAAAGTTTCCATAATGAGAGAATTATATATTTAGATCAGGCCTTAATTCTCATGCACAACTGAAAAGCAATAAGCAAATAGTGATAATCAAAAGCAAAAATGTATGGCACAGATGAATGTGTTTCTTAAAAGAGACCAAACTCTGGAGCTGAAAGGGTTGGAAGCTATCATCGAAAAGCATCTGTACCTTGTCTTTTCTGAGACAGCGTGCCAGCAGCTGTCTTTTGTATGAGCCGCCTTCATTTTTCCAACTGTTGGTGGCAATGGGGCAGAAACCATGAGAGCACATAGTTTATTTAGTCACATTAAAGTGGGCAAGCAAGTTGCATGGGAGTCTGACTCCAGCACCTGCAGCTCTCCGCACACTTCTTTATCAAAGGCAAAAAAGTTCACACAGTTGTCTCAGTTTTTGAATTCACTGTCAGGCAAACGCTGGTGTGCTAGATGTCCCAGATGCCTCCCCCCCACCCTAAGCCACACTTCCGTCTTCAAATCCACAGAACTACATTGATCTAGGGAGAGATTTTGAAATGAGCTCTTCCTTTATTTTCCAAGTGTCTGGATTGCCTCTTTAATGTACACCTGATGTTTGGCTTATACTGTCTAATTGTGTTAAAGATTTCAAGGTCAGAACAGTTTGAATCCAATTTATTTCATGTCAGAGAGAGACTGATTCTAAGCTTCCACTAAGGGATCTTTTTAGATAGATTTCAAAGATCAAAGCTTGTAATAGAAGAGCTTAATATTTGGATTAGTCATGTTCTTTGTTGAATTTTCATCAGTTCAGTGGAATGTAGAACTCCCTAAATTTAGCATATCATGAATTATTCATAATTATTATTTAACTGATAACACTCTAAGAATGTTATTAATCCCAAACTGGGATTTTTTTTTTTCTATTTCATATTTTTTAATTTAATGTATATGAGTTTATGTTTTCTATATTATGTATACCAGCCTGCTTCTGTGTTTCCCAGATGGCATATAATTTTTCTGTCAACTCTGGCCTATAATGCAAAAATAATTTTGTATTAACTCCAAAGTACCACTACTTTGTGATTTTTCTGACCTTTTTTCTTTTTTTTAAGCAAAGGTAAACTGGTAGCCTTCAGTTTTAGTGTCTATGAAATGTGATCAGTGTGGTATCCTTGATCAGGCACAGTCCAATAGGTATAATAAACTTATTTGTTATATCAAGTAATTAGTTCCTAAGGCAAGGAAATAAGAAGCTAAATTGTAGAATGGGGGGGGGGGAGAGAAAAGGCTGAACCAGAAATCAGAAGACCTGAGTTTTTGAGCTGGCTTTTCCAATGGCAAGTCGTAGGTCTTTGGACTAGCCTTCGCAGAACTCACTTGCACTACTTTTTATCTGTAAACTGATGAAATGTTAGAATAATGACTCCTTTTTTTTTTTACATTTTTTAATTTTAATCTTACTTTTTTATTACATTATTTTTTCAGCGTTGCAAGATTCATTGTTTATGCCCCACACCCAGTGCTCCATGCAATACATGCCCTCAGTACCCACCACCAGGCTCACCCATCCCCCACTCCCTCCCTTCCAAGACCCTCAGTTTGTTTCTGGTCCAAAGTCTCTCATGTTTCATCTCCCTCCCTCATTTACCCCAGTTCACTTTTCCTTTCCTTCTCCTACTGTCCTCCATATTACTCCTTACGGTCCACAAGTAAGTGAAACCATATATTTGACTTTCTCTGCAAAATGTTAGAATAATTACTGCTTAACATCTTTTGGTCAAAGGCACAATTGTTGGAGCCAGAAATGTTTTAGTAACGTTTTACAGTACTATAAAGTATAGGCATAGGCACAACTTTACAGGTGAGGTGATAAACAAATAACTTGCTCAAGGTCATGTCCTTTGTCAGTTATGGAGAAAAGATTCAAACCCATGTTCATGTGTCTCCAAAGCCCCATTTGTTCCACTTTGGCCTTTTGCATCTGACACTTCTAAATGTTCATGTTATGTCCATGGCCCTGTGTATCATTTTATAAAAATGCTTATAATTTATAGGTATGTTTAAAAATAAGCAGAGGAAAGGGATCTCAGTTTGTATCACAAAGGACGGTAAGGGTTTTAAGAAGTCCCCCAGAATTTTAAGCCTCCTAAATGTACACTTGTTTCCTAATCAGTAATGTAGCATATTATCTTGCCATCAGTTGGAATGTAGCTGCAGGGAGCCAGTATTACCAGGGAAGCAAGTGACTCTGATGGACGTAGTAGTTGCAGGATGGCCAAAATCACTCTCTCTGCCCTTCTCCTTTTGTGTCACAATGACGAGCTCCTTACTGGAGTTTTTCTGCTGTATGTAGATTTTTACAGTGGTCCATCAAGTTTTGTTAGCTTTTAATACGATGGAAATGTCATCGTTGAGTGTATATTTAAAACAGTGTTGACACTTAAACTTGGATAAAAAATATAGGCAGTATTTTTTCAAGTTTTTGTTGTTGTTTTGTTTTGTTTTTTTAAATAAACACACCACATGTGGGGCTCAAACTCACAACCCTGAAATCAAAGGTCACATGCTCTACAACTGAGCCAGCTGGTGCCTCCAAGTGATGTTTGTTAAGAGTATAAAGAGCCTCATGAAATTCACTGAACATTGTAGACAATGTAACTTTCTCCACTGCTTTCAGAAATTTACTGACAATACTCCAAAACAAATAAAGAGCTATCAGAGTGAAAGAGGTTAGTACTGTAATTTTAAATACATTTTACTAAAGGAAAATATGAAATATGTGAATATAAACAACACATTTATTGCACAGGGTAGACTAAGTACACGTTTCAGACCTGTCCAAGTGGCCTAATAATTACAGCATAGTATCTGATGTCTGACTTGGACCAGACTGAAAACCTTGAAGAAGCATATGCTTTTGGAGGAAGATAGAGCTTTGTTCCAATCTTGTTAGCTGTGAGATTTTGCAAAAAAATATTTAACTTCTCCGAGCTTCAGTTTATGAAGTGAGAATATTAATAACTGTGTCTGAAGCAGAGTCTGAGATTGGGATTCTTGTTGAAGTGATTTATTTGAGGGTAGTGGGGAGAACAGGTGGTCTCTGGGGAAGGGAGAGCCAAGAAAGCAGGATAAGGAAGGGAAATAGGCTAAACAAGAATATGCTGTATCCCCTCTGTATCATAGCACATTGTATTCACTTAGCTTTCTCCCTCTATAACACTGAATACTTTTGTAGTGACCAAAGGTATTGTACAATAAATTGTCCTAACCAGAGACATATGTGATAAAAATCGATTAATAGCTTGACATGACCAGCTATTAATGAGGCTTTTGTTAGTATCGCCTCGCTTCTTTTTCATTTATTTTGTCATCTGCTAGTATTTGTTACTAATATTATGTAGCAGGCACTAAAATCTTAAGAATAAATCCACAGGAGGAATACTGAAAAGTGGAAACACCGTGTTAAATACCTTGGGTGCACATCAGAAAGGACCACCATCAACTTGAGGTTAGTGACACCGAGCCCCTCCCTTCACGGTGTAAATTGGCCAGTCCCTGTAGATGTCAGCTCTGGAAGACCATTATGCATATGCCTTGAAAATTCAATTCCTATTCAAAAGAAAGAATGCCCAGGTGGAGAGCAAACCAGTCAAACTATTCAAATGACATGCTATAAGCTCAAAGTGACTTCCTATGCTACTGTTATATTTACATGTCTGCAGTGCATTGGAGTTTATGGGTATGTCTATCTCAATTGTTCAGATACTTAATGAACTATTTAAGGTTAAGTAGGTATTTCTTTATTGCTCATTATTCTTGTATTTCCTTTTCCACTTTCCCCTACATACATACTTTGCATTGTTTGGTCATATTCAAACTGCCCAGAACTATCAAAAACTGTAATGTTTGGTTAATCCAATGACCATATGTCAGGGCCACAGAACTATTGTTTCAAGCATGCCACTATAAATGGCTGGCCCCTTGGATGGCTGGCCCCTTGGATCTGAACATCTGGTCAGAGAACCATTGCATTGACTCCATTTCCTCTTATGAATTTATAAACTGACAGATGTTTTTTACTGCTCAGATTTTCCACATCCCCTTTGTCAGTGGAGCCCCAGAGTGAGGTCTGAATACTTCAGGGGGAGTGTGATCTGGTCCAATATGCTTTAAACCTATACCCAGGTACCAATATAGGCCTCTCTTTGGGTGTGTGTTTGTGTTACCATTCATGCACCTCGCTTTTTTTTTTTTTTCTGGCATTCTTACTATGCAGTTCTTTTTTCTTCATTGCAAATAATTATTGCTAATTTAACAGCAGGCCCAATATCACTGTTGCTCATAATGAGTTCTCAATATTCCTCAAGAGAGGAGAGAAAAAGACTCAGAGAACTGCTAGCAAACCTACCCTACTGGAATTTGGGTCTTTATAAAAATTGGAAACATCTTTTGTAAAGGAGTGCTTTTCTGTCCTTATAGCCTGAAGAGCAGGTGAACAGAGTCAGTTTTGATTTTTACATCTCATTGATATTGCTTGTTAAACATCTTATCTATAGTTACTATAGAATTCAGTTTCCAAATAGATTCCTAGTCCTCTTTTGCTGAAAACCTAAAACAAGAGGAATCCAGACAGAGTGTCCAAGAAAATGCCCCCATTTTCAGATGGGAAACATCAGGATATGCATGGTAGCAATCTTCACTCTTGCTCTGAGGGCAGAAGGAATCCAAGCTACGGTGTACGATGTTGGATGGGTTGGGACCAGGCAGTATCATGAGGGATTTCGTAGTTGTATGCATTTCATATCATAAGCCCAGTAGAACACTGGTAGAAGCAGTCAATACCCGTTCTAAAAACAGATATGAAATAGCAGTTGTTAAAATAAGTGGCTAAAAATAAAGTTTTAACAACCACCCGCTGTGTTTTAGATACACTGTTTGGTGGCTTACATATGGTGCTTTTTTTATTTATGTAACCAATGTGAGATGATGCTAAGTAATCCTCATCATCTTAGTGCTTTTCACCTGAGTCGGTGTAATTGTGAGTTTTGAAGGAAGCCACAGCCTTTGTAATATCAAAATATTCACTAAGGAACTGACCATTTATGAAGCTGTCCCCCAACCAACAACCTTTCTCCACTGACACATGGATATTGTCATTCCATTAGAGTATTTGCTGATCAGTCTGTAGCTGCAAATAGAATATGTACCCAAAGCAAGGATACAAAATGAAACATTTGTTACACCAAAGATAAAAGGGAGCTCCTGAGAAAGTTGATGAAAAGTGAGTCCAAGGCTAAAGACTCTGATGATCAAACTGCAAAAGCCAGTCATGAAACAATGGATCTTCTGTAGGGTAATCATAAAATGACATAGGAAATATTAATAGCTGTAGGGGCGCCTGGGTGGCTCAGTTGGTTAAGCAACTGCCTTCAGCTCAGGTCATGATCCTGGAGACCCGGAATCAAGTCCTACATCGGGCTTCCTGCTCGGCGGGAAGCCTGCTTCTCCCTCTCTCACTCCCCCTGCTTGTGTTCCCTCTCTAGCTGTGTTTCTCTCTGTCAAATAAATAAAACCTTAAAAAAAAAAAAGAAATATTAATAGCTGATTTACAATTTTTCCTAATAACTACATTGTTGCAATTATTATCTACACTATAGTTATTAGATCAAATAAACTCACTTGTGTACTTTTTAGTTCCAGAAAAAGTCCCATTTAGACTTTAATATTTATTAAAAATAATTCAATTCCATTTAAACAGATTAGGCGGCATTTTCCCCCTGCATGAATTATCCTCAGATAGTAAGAACTTTATACTTTATTTTACAGAAGAGGAAACTCATGTTCTGAAGAGTTAAAATACTTCATGTAGTCGCACCGTGTACGAGCTGTTAATCTGAGAGAACTGTTGCCAGCGAGAGAATTTTGATGCCAAGTCCAGGTTTCTTTGCACCATACATCAGCTATTTTAAACTTCTCTTTCCCTTATATTCTGTGTCACATTTGTAACTTTGAATATCTTTAATGGCCACATTTTCCTCTGCTTTCCCCCCTCACATGAAAATTCACTATCACCAAAAGTATTTCTTTAGGCTTCTGATTTTAGGGGTTCTTGAAAGATACTGCTCAGTTGGATATTCCGTCCTGTCTGATATTTGGAATCCCAGGCAATTTTTGACCACGACCATTGGAGATGGTGGGCCTCATTATTGATGCCATCTGTATTCCGTGTAGCTAGTTTTAATATTTACAACTGCAGAATGTGTGAAAGAGTGATTAATTTGGGGGGTGCTTTCTCTGATTTTTAATTTATACAACCCAAATATCCCTGACCTAAGAGAAAAAAGAACCTAGGTATCTCAGTTGGTAAAGTGGCTGACTTCAGCTCAGGTCATGGTCTTGGGGTCCTGAAATTGAGCCCTGCCTCCCTCCTCACTGAGGAGCGTGTTTCTTCCTCTGCCTGCCACTCTCCTTGCTTGTGTGCACACTCTCTCTCTCTTTCTCTTTCGCTGATAAATAAAAATTTAAAAAAAAAAAAAACAACTTACAAGATATCAAGTACCCCACAGAAACCTTTTATACACTCATGCCTTCATTAGCAACATTTTTGTCATTGAGCTTTAATATTAGCCACTTAAATATGACAATACGCTTCAAAATGTAGGATTGTTACAAGCTCCTTGGTTTTAAAATGTGCTCTTGGTAGTAATTGGCATTGTTTGAAAACCTTATTTTTTTGTGTTAGGATAGCAAAAGGCAGAGAAATCATATGGCTGTGCTTTCAGTGAATGAATTTAAGACTTCCATTATTCCAAAAAGTAATAGCATCATTTTTTTTCTGTTGAATAAATTAGGTTCCCCCCAACTCTATGTCCAGCAAAAGATATCTGTCACTTTAATAGAAATGACTAAAATAGTTCTAAAGTAATGATCGTCTCCAGGCCATCAATTCAAGAACAAACTTGAAATCATTTGGTTATAATGAAGTAGAACCTCTTTAGCTCTGATAAAGGCAATACTGCATTGTTGTTATTCTTATAGCAATGGATAGACTAGAATGCAATTATAGTGACATTTTGGGTAATAGGTATTTTGGTCAAGAAAATAAAATAAAGAATATTATAAAACTGAGGAGTATTTAAGCAAGAATTAATGTAAAATCTTGAACCAAATGTATTCACCAAGCAGGGACATTTCATATGAATGATGTCCAACTGGTATGATTTAACTTGAGTGATGCTGGGAGAACATTAAAAACTTACGGTCTTCATAGGAACTCACACCCAAGAAGAATGGGTCGATTCTGTTGTTGACCAAGCACATCATTACTGACTCAAATTTACCTTCATCCAAATTTCCTTTTATGTTTCCCATAAAAGAACCGTAAGTAGTTATCCTTGCTTTCTCAGAGCAGGACTAATAGCCTCTGGAGCAAAACTTTTGAGTTTGAATCCTGTTTTGCAACTTATTTTTTTGACCTTAGACAAGTGAGAGTCTACCTCATTTTCCTTATCCAAAGTATTGGAAGACTTTTCCTTTAGGGTTGTTACTATCCTTCAGCATTTAAGTATTTAGAATATTACCTTTGTACTTGGTATTTGCTCAGTAATTGTATTGATATATTATCATACATTTTCAGATACCAGATATTATGTAGTCAATGTGTGAAAATATGAGTTAAACAGATACTCAGTGCTTAATATATGTGAAGCACCATGTTAGGGACAGAAGCCCAAACCTCAAGGATGAAGAATGCAGTGGTCGGAACCTCCTAGGGGCACCTGGGTGGCTCAGTCAGTTAAGCGCCCTGTTCCTGATATTGGTTCAGGTCTCAATCAATCTGCTCTGGGAATGGAGCCTAATTAAAAAAAGAAAAGAAAAGAAAAAACAAACACAACCAACAGCAACAAAAAAAGCTAGTTTTCCTCAAAGGTTTTCTCAGAGTGAGTTAGTTTAGGACAAAATCTGTAATCTTCTGGTAACCAGTAAGAGGTTTAGTCTACTGAAAGGTGGGTCACTCTTACGTGTCCCTGAACTTGAGAGCATCTGAGAATTACTCTGACCCAGGAATTTCAAGTGAATTCTGTGTTGAAGTCTTCCTCACTTTCCATTTTTCTTAACATACAAACCTAGAATCTTTGGCATCAATTAAAAGACCCCATTTTAGGGGTACCTGGGTGGCTCAGATGGTTAAGAAACTGCCTTCGGCTTAGGTCATGATCCTTGAGTCCCAGGATCAAGCCCTGCATTGGGCTCCCTGCTCAGCGGGGAAGCCTGCTTCTCCCTTACTCCCCCTGCTTGTGTTCCCTCTATAGCTGTGTTTGTCAAATAAATAAAATATTTTTTAAAAAGACCCCATTTTAAATAGCTTTAATCACACTGCCTCAACGGATTCTTCCCCTCGCTCTCTTTGGACCTCATTGGCCTTCTGTCTCTGTTCCTCAAATGTGGTTAGCCCCTTTGCATCTCAGGACGTCTTCACATGCCCTTTCTTCAGCAATGAGACACTTCCAATACGTCGTGTCTGGCTGAATTCTTCAGATTTCTGCTCAAAGGTCAGCTGCTCACGGAAATATTCTGACTCCTTCCCAGACTGGCAGGTACCCTCATAACATGCTGTCATGGAAACGTCTGTTTTTCTTTTTTATCACGAATACAATTAAATAGTTAACTTCATAACAACTGTGGAAAGACATCACATTCACAGACAATAGCAATGAAACTACTTTCACATAGTACCTCCTGAACAAAGATTAAGGACAGGAGTGAGTGTCCTGGGGAGAAAGCAAGAGAGAAACACAGACATGTAAATGCTGACCACTATTCTCCCTTAGCAGGTTTATGACCTGATGCTTAGGAGCCCTGCTCTTTCTTCACCTATTCCTATTAACCAGTTGCCTTTTTTTTTTTAATAAATGGAATACCAGTATTTGAACATATATTTTCAAACATCCAGCCACCTTCACACAAGCCAACAACTTCATCTTGTGTTCAGTGAAAAAACAATTGGGCCCTAAACTGTAGGACAATTGTCCATATTGAATTAATTGAAAAATAGTCTGGAGACCTTGGGGTCTCATATTCCTAAGGGATTTTTTTTTTTACTTTATTTTTTATTGTTACTTAAATTTTTTTCCCAGTGTTCCAAGATTCATTCCCTATTCCCCACACCCAGTGCTCCATGCAATAGGTGACCCCCAGTACCCACCACCAGGCTCTCCCATCCCCCCATCCCCATCCCTCCAAGTCCCTCAGTTTGTTTCTATGTCTGAAGTCTCTGTTGTTTCGTTTCTCTCCCTGGATTACCCTACTTCCCATTTGCTTTCCTTCTCCCACTGTCCTCCAGGTTAGCCCTCATACACCGCAAGTAAGTGAAACCATGTGATACTTGACTTTCTCTACTTGGCTTATTTCACTCAGCATAATCTCTTCCAGTCCAGTCCATGTTGCTACAAAAGTTGGATATTCATCCTTTCTGATGGAGGCATAGTATTCCATTGTATATATGTACCACATCTTCTTTATCCATTCATCTGTGGATGGTCACCTTGGCTCTTTCCACAG
>PITA01025707.1:0-23895 GCA_004023965.1 Spilogale gracilis
TCTCCGGGATCATGACCTGAGCCGAAGGCAGAGGCTTAACCACTGAGCCACCCAGGCGCCCCCACATCTTTAGATTTTAATAAAAATTACGTTGTTGTGATATAAAGAGACAATGTCCATTTATCTTTTGGAAATGTGTTTCTGATATATTTTTTAAAGATTTTATTTATTTATTTGACAGAAAGAAACACAGCCAGAGAGGGAACACAAGCAGGGGGATTGAGAGAGGGAGAAGCAGGCTTCCCCCTGAGCAAGGAGCCCGAGACAGGGCTCAATTCCTGGTCTCTGGGATCATGACCTGAGCCCAAGGCAGTCACTTAACCAACTGAGCCACCCAGGCGCCCCAAAATGAAGTATTTCTTCATGGATTCTCATGTCTCAGCTCCCTGATGGTAAGTACATGCGAGGATGTAGAAGGGAACATGGATATATCTATAATGTTTTATTTAATAGAAAAAGCACAAAATTGGAATCTCAAGCAAATATGGCAAGATAGTTACAACTCTTATGTGGGCTCTAGGGACCCGGATGTCAGTGTTTTCTGAATTTTCCATAGGACTTAAATATTTTGTAATTTTTGAAGGGCAAACTCCTGTAGCTCTTTTCCTCCACACACTCATTTAATGCTTCAGCTCCATCTAAAGTTTCCACCTAAAGGGCACCTGGGTGCTTCAGTTGGTTAAGTATCTGCTTTTGGCTCAGGTCATGATCCCAGAGCCTTGGGATCGGGTCCCACATTGGGGTCCCTGCTCCACAGGGAGTCTGCTTTTCCCTCTGCTCCTTCCCCCACTCAGTCTCTCTCTCTCTCTCTCTCAAGTAAATAAATAAAATCTTGAAAAAAAAAAAAAAAGTAAAGTTTCCTCAAATATTTTGGAGAGTCTCAGGGAGCATCTCACATGTGGTCATAAATAAATACAGCCAGTCACCATGGGGTGTCCTTTTTGTAATGTTGGCCCTCCAGGAGGGACCAGGGCTGCTTCACTGAGTTCCCCTTTTCCTCACTGAATGCCAGTCCAGGACACCAATGTGTCTTTCTTATCTCTGACAGCCCATATTTATTTTTATTTTATTTTTGGGGGAGAGGAGGGTTGAGGGGGTAGGTGGGGTGGACAGAGGAAGAGGGAGAGAATCTTATGCAGGCTCTATGCCCAGCACAGAGCTCAACACAGAGCTTGATCTCATGATCCTGAGACCATGACGTGAGCTGAAACCAAGAGTCAGATACTTAACTGGCTAAGCCACCCCAATGCCTGTGACAGCACATCCTTAGAGGAAAGCTGTCCTGTAGGGCTTTCCAGCTCTACGGCGGTTACCACCCCCATGGTGAAACACATTTTTTTTAAAGATTTGCTTATTCATTTTAAAGTGAGTGATAGAGAAAGAGAGAGCGAGCGAGAGAGCTGCGGGGAGGATCAGAGGAAGAGAAACCCAATCAGACTCTGTACTGAGTGTGGAGCCTGATGTGGGACTTGATCTCAAGACCCTGAGATCATGACATGAGCTGAAATCAAAGGTCAGACACTCAATGGACTGAGCCACCCAGGAGCCCCGAAACACATTTTGGTTCCAAAAGCCCCCAGAGACCACAGAGAAATGAAAACAAGTAACCCTCAGCCTTTTGTGTTATCCACAGTTTTCAAAATACCAAGTAGTGATTATTTTACTCTTAGGGTATAAAGAATTTTTAGTAAAACAGATCTTCTAGCATTCGCTCCACAGTGTTCCTCTGGATGAAGATTCTAAATCCAGTAGACTAATCACAGGCTCCTGGCTGAACTCGGAATCATCTGTCATCTCTTGACAACTCAGGTTTTATGACTTGATCAAGCTTTACTTTTTAATTCTTTATTTCCCGCAAGATGAGTTTCTCCCAAAGGCTCTCTGAGCCCACCTACAGATAAATGTCTTGTCATAACTGCCCATCAGTTTAAACGACATGCCCAGACATAGTTTAGGCTCAAGTTGGGTTCTCTACTACACCAGGAAGTTTATTCTGGCAGGAGAATGTGGGACAGGCTGGAAACAGGAAGAGGCTGGAGTCAGGGAGACCAGGGAAGAAGGAAGCTACTGCAAATATACAGGCACACTTTTATTTTCATATTTAATCATTTACAGGCAGTCTCCATGATGATGTATTGTGGGTGCACTACAGCACATATATTCTATAGGTACACACTGCAATGGGGTTTTCTCTACTTCTTCCAGCCTGAAAAGCAAGGTATTGAAAAACTGAGTCTTTGTATGAATATCTCAGGAGGTTCCCTTACTCTCCCTAATCTGCATAGAGGGTCCTGAAATAGAACTCTCAGGAAGATAACAGAGGGATGAGGAAGAATGATGAGAGAGATAATTACAAACATTCCATGCATATTGTCTTTAAATATGCCTTTACATGTTTAGCGCACTTAACTCTTGATTTTGCCCAGAAGGACAACTTATAAAACCAGCTGTGCAAAAGCAACCAACCAAATAAACAAACAAACAAAACCAGTCATGGGACATATTGAGAATCACTGATCAGGCCACCTTCTCTCATCATTTACTAAAATGTTACATTCTTAAAAACCAATGCCTACAGATCTCACAGATGGAGCCTTGTTGACCTCAACTGGTCATAGGCATGGTACCAAGGGGAATGAAGACAAGATAAGAAATAAAAAACCTTCCAATATTGCATTGAAGTAGATCAATAACTTCATTTGATTTATTCCCATTATTACAAAGGCCAGTCTTTTAGGTGAGCACCATTTTTTCCGCAGTATCATTTGCAGATATGTTAGGTTTCTATCATTCCGGATGCTCATACTATTTGCCTGCAAATATTGATAGCCTGAGAATATAATGGGAGGAAAACTACATTAGCCACTGAATAGAATATAGCACAGCATACATCTGAAAGTGTTCTGTTTTCACATACTCATAATGCAACCAACACCGATGGATTAGACAGGAGCACGTGGTTGATTCCAGTCTTAAGCATGTTTATCTTGGCTGCACAAGCCCAATATCTGTGCCCTAATTCAGGTAATTGCTGCTACAGAGAAGACTATGAGAGATCTTTTCTAACATTTTCAGTTACTGTCATCACTACTGTGATAAATCAACAAAGCAGCATTTCAAAATGTTCCCCTATGTCACTTGCCATCACGGTACTTTAGGGATGGCCCAGGTTTCTAATAAGCCTCATTTTCTTTTTTAAACCATTAGGGAAATGGAAGAACTTCATTCATATGGGAGGAGAACAATCCTCCTTCACTTCTCCCTTTGACTTTGGCATAATCAAGTCAATCGATAAAGCTGAATTATTGTCAACTTCTTCATTGTAAGGCAAGAGAAACGAACTTGAACAACAACATTATTCGTTGGAATCTCTGTGTGTCCCAAGTGCAATTGGAAATACTAAGTAAATGTGATTCTACAGTTAACTTACCTCTCTCCTTTACCAAATGAAAGAGTGTTCCATTCTTATATAAGGACATTGCAAGGAGTTCACTGTTGTGGGAGGTCAACGTCATAAATAATTTAATTAAGCTTCTTAAGAACTGGATAATTGTCTAAGCAACTGCCAGCTAAAATAATGATAAAAGTGAAATCGAGTCTTCTGCTGCGGGCGGTGAAGCTGAGGAGCCGTGGTGGGGAAAGCAGTTCCCTCTGCTATTTATTTATTTATTACATTTACTGGCCTCTCCTATTGCAGGAAAGGCCTGAAGCCACAGTTAGGAATGCCTAAGTGTGGTGGCGTAGAAGGTCCTTTTTTATCTATTTATTTTTCCTTCTGTTCTGTATCTTGCAAGGACGTGTAAATACAGGAAAAACGATCAGTCCCCAGTAGTTTTGTTGTTCAAGCTGCTTTATGGGCTGTTGTTTTGTAAGCTGTGGGGTTTTCTGCCCCCTAAAAACACGAGGGACCAACATCTCTGAACATAAAGGGATGTTATCAGGCTCTTACGGTCATAGTACAAACTGTGCTTTCTGGCTGCATCGAGAGCCAAGAACTTACAAAAGGAGAACATGAATATATGTCAAAAAGAAAAATAAATAAGCTCTTTTCCTGACTCTGTCCTCTGTTTTTCACCCGTATGTTTCGATCACTGTAGTTGACATGAAATTGTGCAATTTTTGCACATTACAGCTGTAGAATACTGTGCAGGGGTGAATACTCCCATGCCCTCCTGAGAGGGACAGAACACTCCCCAGATGAAGAAAAGCTTTCTCTGAGGTGAGATAATTTCACAAGCAGGATTTATGATATTCCCCGGATGCTCCTAATGGCAGGAAAGGCTCACTGTTGGGCTAACAGCCAGCTGTGTATCCAGTCTTCCAGGGACGGGCCATCCAGTGCTAACTTGAACTACATCCGGGGCCTAGAGACTTTAGAAGGGATGCCTGTGGGAGAATTCCCAGGAGCACAGTCCTGAGTGTTGGGAATTTACCAGAAGAAAAAGTCGTAAGGCCGTAAGATCGTAAAATCATAAGGGCTGTCAGAGCACCAACATACTGAAGGTGTAGTTTCTTAATCTGATGGCCACCAAGCTTTGGAACATTCTCAGGTATCTGTGAGGACATAAGCCCAAGCTCCCAAATCTAAGATAACTGGTCTAATTCTGCATTATGATCTTCCACTGCCCAGCCTGATTCTCCTCTTTACAGAGAGTGTCAGTAAATTCTACTACCACTCCCAGTAGAGCATTTATCCATTTTTTTTTCTGATTAGAGGAATTACATGATTGAAATATAATTTGAGGGACAACTGCCTAAACTATTTTCAAAGATCAATGCTAAGGGCGGCTGGAAACATGCATATTCAAATGAGTTTCACTGTGATTCTCACTATTGCCTAAATATGGATCTAACTCTGTGTTCTCTTTCTAAATACCTTTTAAATTAATTCTATGTTAGACACGTATTTTTATAGAACATCTTTTTCTATAACATGGATTTCAGTATGAATACGATGTAATTTAGTTAACCAGCTATACTGTTTGATACTTCAAAATTTTGGTTAGCGTGATTTGTAGCTTTTCTGAATAGGCCTGTATGCAGAAATACTGTTATTTTCTGGGAAAAATGCGTATAATCTAGAATGTGGATTATAGAATCAACTGAATATTTCTAAGACCTTTGATGAATAATGCAAAGTTGTCCTCTGGAAATACTTTGCTGATTTTACCACGTAAGCTGGTCACCTTCTTTTTAAGATGCTGGTATTATTTTACTTTTTTAAGCAACATGGGCAAGGTGAGTTCTAAAACTTAAAAAGCATCACTAGGTGAAGGGAAACCCATATCTATCATCAGTTTCAGTGTGGCTGGTCCTCCCTGATCTGTGGAAATAGCACCATTGCATACAGTTTCCCAAAGATTAGTTAACCTCATTAGTTAACCATCTTCTAAAACTGAGACATAGCTTAGGCATATTTATTCTCATTGCAGCAGACACAAATGGGCTCACAGAAACACAGTGTAAAATATCACTGCAAAAAAAATGTGCTTGTTGAACATATGACATAATGAGGAAAGGTCGTCTGAAAAAAAATTGGAAGATCCTAGACGATAGGGTACAATCCGTGAACATCTCTGTGTGTGAGGTGGGACTAACATTTGGGATTCTCAGAATTGAAGGGACCTTCCTTCCTGTTCTGGGAAAGAACAAGGAACTCTTCTCTGTCGATAAACTGTTATTTATTCATTGTACACTGTGAACCACCATTTTTGTCACATGTAGATTAAATTTGCATAATTTATGAATAGAACATTAAAACAATAACAATAGTGAGAACACTGGCAAAGTCTGAATTCTGGTTATAGCAGATAACCAAAACCAAAGCCTCTTATCAAAGACCATTTGAAATTAACCTGGTGGAATATGGAACAGGTCTAGGCATCTTCAGTCAAGTAATTAGAAGCTCTTGTGTAGATGTGATGATACATGAAGGAAAAGTTCCAGGGGCGCTTGGGTGGCTCAGTTGGTTAAGCGACTGCCTTCGGCTCAGGTCATGATCCAGAACACCCGGGATCGAGTCCCACATTGGGCTTCCTGCTCGGTGGGAAGCCTGCTTCTCCCTCTCTCACTCCCCCTGCTTGTGTTTCCTCTCTGGCTGTGTTTCTCTCTGTCAAGTAAATAAAATCTTTAAAAAAAAAAAAAAAGTTCCAGCCTCTGGAGGTTGACAGACCTTGGTTTAAATAGTTGCTGTGTGAGACTGCATACATTTCTTATTTTTTATTTTTGGTCTTATTTTTTTCTTTAATTGACAAGGATTTGATGAGATAAAGTGTATAATGAGCTTAATGTAGAATAAAATATTCAATAAATGGCAATTATTAGCATTAGGTGTAAAATGCACAGAAATACTAAATATAGAAGCATTATCTGAGCTTCTTCCTGTCTGTCGGCAAATCCCAAGTTTGGAGAGTGTGACTGAAGTCATCTTAAGCCCACTAAATAATAAATTCATTTACTTTGGTCCAAATCTCCAGTAATAATCAGATGAACTGCACTGGACTAGACCCTAGGGTTATGGAGTAAAACACCTCAAGACGGTGCATCTGCTAACTGTTTGGAGAACGGTGCTTATCCCTATTTGTTGTACACCATCCTCAAATTAATAATCAAATACTGCTCCCCAGTATCCTACTTTCTGAACTAAATACAGTGAATCGTTTGTCTTTCTGTATTAAAAATCACCCAATTTCCTACCTCGTTTTTCTGGACTTTCCCTAGCCTTTGCAAACATTGCTATGGCTTTGATTTTGAAGATTGCTATGTACAGGGACAAAACCCATTCCTTAACTAAGAATTATGAAGGAAATCTGAATTATCCAGAAGTGAATTATTGGAATTAAAAATTATCCACGAGGACCCTGCTTTCAAATTTATATTAACATTTTCATTCATTCAACTAATTATGCACTTTGTGGAAATGGGATATTGATGTAAGTTTAGGTTAGCAAGCAGAAGAATTTTCAAAATCCAAAATAAGTATCTCTTGCCCTAGGGAAGGTGTGAAGGGGAAAGATTTGCAAAGGACTGCTTTTCTTCAGGTTGGAGGTTTGGAACAATCAGTCTCAGAAGCGATACAAAAAGTCCTTCTATGAAAATAAAGAGAGGAGGGCCAAGCATGAAGGCAAATGAGAAAAGTGACCATGCCTCATTAAACATCATTATATGAATCATGAGATTAACTTAAGAACCGAGAAATTCTATATATCACATCACTGCTGTTATATTAAAATAAAAGCCTCCAAGGACCAAATGGGCACAATTTGAGGATTATTCTTCTCTAGAGTTATCCATGTCAACTTTGTCCTTCTCTCTTTTTTTTACTCATGAATGTAAATAACTGATGGCCGACTGTATGAAATGTGAAATGTGGGCTGGGTCAAGACCATCACTCTCCTTGGAACATGAATGAGGGCAAACAAAGTAGTTTGGATAGTAGCAAAAACGAGATATTCCTACTGCCCGTTCTATGATGGAAGTTACCTTCCATAACAGAGAGGACTTTGACATTTTATTTCTCTTCTTTTGAGAGGGATCAAGGTGGTAGACTTCTTCCCTGTCCCCTCAAATACTAGTTCGATTCTCTGAATACCAGAGTGTTATTTGCAGATTAATTTATTTTGTAGATTTAAAAATCTAGTTTGTTTTCTTTTTGCAGTGTTTATTTAGGAGAGATCTAATAGAGAATGGAAAGAAAAAGAGGAAGAAAAAATAGCACACATTTGGGTGAGTAACAGAATTAACACACACTGGATCCTTTGATAGGTGGGAATGAGGTTTGTTCAGGACTGGGTCCCCTAGAATTTTGAAAAGAAGAAGAAAACATGAAGGCATTTCCTTTTAACTTTTGGGAGAAGACTAATTTGGGGTTTGTAATTAATTTAGGACCATTAACATTATATGGAGGTGGAAGGGGGACAAATAAGGCCCCAGCGTCTCAATCCTCCTGTGGAAACATATCCAAAATAAATGCTGTCCCTTGATACTGTACCATGAAATACATTTCTAAGAAACCCTTGGCGCCTTTTCCCTGAATTTCCAACGTCGTCTGCTAAAGAAACTTTTCAATGAAACCACACAGGTACCGCCTCAGGAAAAAAAAAAAAAAATCATGGCACCGGACAGCATTTTCCAGCCAGTTAGCTGGATGTATTCACATTTTTCATATTAGTCAAGAGATGTTTGGGATAGCATCCATAGCATAGGGATTTCTTGCATAACTTTAGACGTATTTTTCTGATGAGACGGTATCTCGATCTCGACTTTGTCTCTCTGTAGGTCTCTACTTATTTATCTTTGTCTCTCTGTCTGTCCCTCCCTCATTTTCAATCACTGTCTCCTGCATAATTTGGAAGGGGTACTTTCCTATAAACCAAGCAATAGGCTCACTCACATTTCAGGATCTTAGAACATTCATCTTAATGTTGCCTTATGGTTATCATATGATTATTTACATATTTATCATATGTTGCCTTATGATTATCAAATGAATTATTTAACAACATGGAGTCTATCGTTACTTATTTTTTATGTAAACATGAAGTAGAAAAACATAGTATTTACATTACAGGAAAATATGCAGAGAGAGAGTATAAGGTATGTCTTAAGAATATATTTTCCTTCTCCTGAAGGAAAAACACACAAATGTTCCTTTAGTGAAAAAGAGTGGTTTCTCAGATATAAGGTATATTTAGTTCAGTTAGCCTGGGGAAAAAGAAACACAGAATAAAAATTGCAGGCATTGGGGTGCCTGGGTGGCTCAGTTGGTTAAGCGACTGCCTTTGGCTCAGGTCATGATCCTGGAGACCTGGGATCGAGCCCCACATTGGGCTCCCTTCTCAATGGGAAGCCTGCTTCTCCCTCTCTCACTCTCCCTGCTTGTGTTCCCTCTCTAGCTGTGTTTCTCTCTGTCGAATAAATAAATAAAATCTTTTTTTAAAATTGCAGGCATTCAAGTCATTGTATTTTAAAATTTAATTCACATACCATTTTTATAAAGATGAGTCATGGAAGAAATAATACCGGTAACCCTGCATCATAATCTCATTTTATGCTTTGTCATTGCTACCTTGAGACCCAGAACATGGAGAACCCCTACCCTGGTCCCCCAGCTTCAGGATTCCCACATTTTGGAATGGTTTATAAGGTCATCTGGACATGATACCCTAGAGAGGGTAATACCTGAGACCCAGTCCCTGTTTACTTCCTTTGAGTCATTTTCTGGTTCTTTATTCAAATGTGGGGCTAAAAACAAATACCCTTCTGAAGTCATCCTGGGTATATAGTTTGTGGAACACTGATTCCAGAAAAATAGCCTGCCAAGTGGACTTCATGCACCTGGCTACTCTCTTTCTTTCACTTCTGTGTCTATTACCGTTCTCGTTAACTTTGATATCCATATAGAAGAATCCTCCAACAGCCTCCCAGGGTATTCTCTTCTTTAGATACTACAGTGTTTCTTCACTCATCTGACTTATGTGGTCAGTCCCTCACTTATATGGTATACCCAAGACTTGGTCACCACCCATAACCATACCAATTCTTAAAATCTTAATTTTAAAAATCGCTGTCTTTGGTCATGTATCGACTACTAACCCTTCAGTTCACTTGTGCTGGTTCTCCCGATTAACTCACCCATCAGTACTTCCAACTCATCTACAACACGGTTTTCATTATTCATCAAAAGCTCTTTACATCCAAGTGTTTGTTTCTCTTCTTAAGCAATCTGTGTCCCATGGTCTACTACTATAACCGATCCCTTGCTTATATCCTTGAATATGCCCAGAAAAACCTAGCTCTACTTACCCATTAACCACTTGCTCAAGGCCTGGATCTGAGGATCTGAACAATCCGTGAAGTAAGAAAGGTGAAAAATTCACCATCACAAGTAAGCCCCCAAAGTTTTGGACTATTTTAGCCTTTTTTTTTTAAGATTTTATTTATTTAACAGAGAGAAATACAGCCAGAGATGGAACACAAGCAGGGGGAATGAGAGAGGGAGAAGCAGGCTTCCTGCCGAGCAAGGAGCCCGATGTGGGACTCGATCCCGGGTCTCTGGGATCATGACCTGAGCCGAAGGCAGTCGCCCAATCAACTGAGCCACCCAGGCGCCCCTATTTTAGCCTTTTAACATAGCCATTTTTTCTGTTAAAGATGATATTCCTGCATTGTCTTTTTCCTGAAATTTTCAACACCTTCACTCCTCATTCCCAGTTGAAGACTTGATTCGTACTTCATAAAGAAAATAGATCCAATAAGAATCCTTATCTGACTGTAGCCACATCTACCAAGCCATCTGCATATGTACCATATGTTGAAACTTCCCCTGCTCTTATTCATGGCTATTTGTATACTCTGGATCTATTCCCTTCTACCCTCTTAGGACTCTGCTCCTGGAATTTCCCCCTTTCTTTCCTGCTTCACCTACTTCTTTTGTTCTAATGGTTCATTCCCATTACTACTCAAATGTACCTAAATCACCCACCTTTGAAAGGACTTCCTTAGACTTCCTGTCCATCTTCAGTTACTTTACCATTTTCCATTTCTTTGCTGGCAACATACTATTTCATCGAAGAGTTGTCCACAGTCTGTGTTCCTAATTTCTTAGCCACCATTCTGTTAGACCATTCCACTTGGACCTTCATCCCCATCAGTCCATAGATATTTCTCACACTGTTACTAACAGTAGATGGTATACCTGATGCTCGTTTTCAACTACAATTTAGCATCAGTAGACACAGAAGAACCAATCCCGCCCTCCTGAAACTGTTTTCTAGATACTTTTCCCCAACACCAATTCCCATCTGGCTTTATTTTCTTTTTCTCATTTTATCACCCTTCCTGAGTGTTCCTTCTCCCTAACCAGAGCTCTAAACATTAGAATGCCCTGGAGCCCCATCCTCAACCTTCTTGTCTTTTCCAGTTCTACCTAATTCTCAGATTTCATTTGTTCTCATGATTTAAAATACTCTATATGTCCTGAAGAGTCTTCAATTTTCATCTCCAGACCAGTCTTCTGAGCTTAAAAATTACATGACTGACTGCCTATTTGGGAGCTCCATTAGGATATTGAATTGCCATCATGGCCAAAAAATAGAACATGGCCAAAAAACAAAACTCTTGATTTCCACCCCCCACAAACTTATTCCAAAATTTTAGTAGACATTTCAGTAAACAATGTCACCACCACTTTGTCATTTAGAAATAGAAACTAAGAATTTTCCCCGGTTCTGCTTTCTACAAAACATCTATTCCAAGAGCAAGTCATGTCAGCTCTGCCTCCAAAATATTTTATGAACCCAAACTTCTTCCCATCGCACTGCTAAAATTATATTGCAAGGTCAACATCATCTCTTGCCTGGATTATTCTGATAGCTTTATGACCCGTCTCTCCACCCCTAGGTTTGCCCTTCTACCCACTGTTGCTGATCTCACCATTCCCTCTACAGAGCAACAAGAGTGCTTTTTGTTTCTGTTTTCCAAATTGTGACTGTTCTGGCACCCTTCTCCTTCTTCTTCTTTTTTTTTTTTAAGATTTTTTTTTTTTAAAATTTATTTGACAGAGAGAAACACAGCCAGAGAGGGAACACAAGCAGAGGGAGTGAGAGAGGGAGAAGCAGGCTTCCCGCCAAGCAGGAGGAGCCCGACGTGGGGCTCGATCCCCGGTCTCCGAGATCATGACCTGAGCCGAAGGCAGTCGCTTAACCAACTGAGCCACCCAGGAGCCACCCACCCTTCTCCTTCTTAAAACCTCTAATTGGTTGCAACCAGATTATTCACACTCCTCAGCAGGGACTACAAATCTCTATATGACTTGCAACTTGCCTATCCATGTGGTCTCTATAGTCTCCATTCTTCTCATGTTCCTTCTGTGTATACTACACAGCCGTCCTTCTGTCTCAAATCTGACATGCTCATTACTGTCTCAAGACTTCCACTGGCTATTTCTCTGTGCAGGACACTTTATTCCCTTGAGATTTCCTCAGCTGCTTATTTCTCATCACTGAGGTCCCAAATCATAAGTAACCTCTTTAGTGATGACATTCCTGACCACCTTAGTAAAAATGAACACCTGACCTCTATCATATTACTATTTCTTTTCCCCTTTTTCTTTTCTTTTTTTTTTTAAAGATTTTATTTACTTATTTGACAGAGAGAAACAGAGCTAGAGAGGGAACACAAGCAGAGGGACTGAGAGAGGGAGAAGCAGGCTTCCCGCGGAGCAGGAATCCTGATGTGGGACTTGATCCCGGGTCTCCAGGATCATGACCTGAACCGAAAGCAGTCGCTTAACCAACTGAGCCACCCAGGCGCCCCAATCCCTTTTTCTTTTTTATAGCACTTTTCAAAAGCTGGAATTGTCTTACTCATTTCATGTTCATTTTCAGCATCTCATCTTAAACCCGAGAGAAGGCTAGCTTTTAGAATGTTTTATTTATTGTCTCCCACAGCCTAGCAAGGAAACTGTCAATTTTTATTTTTAAAAGAACTCATTAAATTTGTTCAGTGGACTAGCCACACCTATGTCCACTCAGACACAAAGTGCTGAGCACGCTTAACAACTCCCAGCAAGCTTTAATGCGCTCCCATCGGTTGATAATAGACCAACGGTGAATAACGGAGTGACAGTTTTCCAGAGGTTAATAGAGGCTATCTCTACATTGTAGGGCAGACAGTGCCAGGTCAGAGAGTGGGGCAGTCTGGTTAAGTTAAACCAAGGTACCCGGATTTTCCTCGTTCACCACAGAGCAATGGTGATAGAGAATATCAGCCTTTGGGGTCTTTGAAAAGCAACTGGGTCCTATAAAAGGCTCCTCTGTCCCTCTTTTCCCAAGTGCCAATCTTTAATTTAGAAGAAAAGAAAATTACAGCTCTCCTATTTGGCTGTATTAAAATTTATGGGGCAGGGTTTTTTCCAGGCTGCTCCTGCCGGGCACTGCTCTCATGATGTATGACTGTGACACGTCACCAGTATAGCCAGGCTCTGATGATCCATTGCCGCAACAAGTCATTTGTCATACATCGCTGCTTCCCCAGCTCCCCCCTCCCAGGCCTCTCCTGTACTCTCCAGCAGGGAGTCGTGGCTCCAAACACGCTCCGTGTTCCCACTGTGCTCCCATTCACCATGCCTTTCTCCTCTGGGAGGAAGAGAAGAAAAATAGTTTTTAGAGCAAAGTTTATTGGATGATCTTAAGACTTTTATTTGTATTTATTTATTTTTATTTATTGATTTGACAGAGAGAGAGATCACAAGTAGGCAGAGAGGCAGGCAGAGAGAGGAAGAAGCAGGCTCCTTGCTGAGCAGAGAGCCCGATGCAGGCCTGGATCCCAGGACCCTGAGATCATGACCTGAGCCGAAAGCACTCAGCCACTTAACCCACTGAGCCACCCAGGCGCCCCTGATCTTAAGACTTTTCAAGGTAAAGGGTTCACATACTCTGATGCCATGAATTACTAGCAGATGATGATTATAGAAAGGTGCTTTATGTTCTTGGAATGTCACCATCATGAAGAACACTAGTAGATAGTTAAGTAACACCCATTCATTGTCAGTCATTCTCCTAAGGGTTTACAGGCATTAACTAACTTAATCCTCTACTAGTCTGATAATGAACCTGGTACTATCAGCACCCATTTCACAGATGAGGAAAATGAAGGCAGAGCTTGATGAAGTTGCCGGCTCTCGCCCAGGTGAATAAGTGGGAGAGACAGCATAGAAACCAGGGCAGTCCAAAGCTGGAAACTTGGCCCTCAAGCATTGCGTCACGATGCATATACTTCAATGTCTGATCCTAGTGGCTCTTCAGATAAGCTTATATTGACCCCTGCCTTCCAGGGGCTGGATAGACACATGGACACCAGGCAGGCACCTTATAAATTGTGTGTCACTCTAAATTATGATAACACTATCTAACAATTGCTTGTTAGATTGTATAGTACACACTAGGTGCTCTGCTTATATCATTTACATCTTCCAACCCTGCAAGATATTGTTCTATTTCCTTCTGTTTTGAATAGATGGGTAGAGACGTAAGTAAAAAGCTTACTAAAGATGTTTCCAAGAAAGGCACTTGAAAGAGGAGTCGAGGGGGAAGACAAAATGATTAGGGACAACTATAAATTAGAAAGGAGTGGGTAGCTATAAATAATTCCTATAGAATTGTTGAAATGACACTTGTATACATTTTAAATAAATCAACTTAATGACAAATGATTCAAATGTCGCTAAAACAGAAACTATAGAGTATGTCTCCTTCTTTGTTCCAACTGAAAATTAAAGTTTATGGGGGAGAGGGAGAAAAATCCCTTCACAGATTCATATTCTTCACATATCTTAGCACTTAATTAAAACAGATTGATCCATAAAAAAATAATTTGGACTTCAATAAAATGTGAAACTTCTGCATTGTGAAACATATAGTTAAGAAAATAAAGATAAACCACAGACAAGCTTTTGTTTGTAAAATACACATCAGGCAAAGGATGTACACCCAAAATATATAAAGAACTTCTCAAGACTCCTGGGTGGCTCAGTCAGTTACATGTCTGCCATCAGCTCAGGCCCTGATCCCAGGGTCCTCCTCACATCATGGTCCCTGTTCATGGGGAAGTCTATCTCTCCCTTTGCTCCTCCCCCTGATCATGCTCTCTCTCTCTTTCTCAAATAAATAAAATCTTTTTTTTAAAAAAATTAAAATTTAACAATTTTTAAAATTTTTAAAATTTTAAAAATCTTTTAAAAAAGATTTTATTTATTTATTTGACAGAAACACAGCTAGAGAGGGAATACAGGCAGGGGGAGTGAGAGAGGGAGAAGCAGGCTTCCTGTTGAGCAGGAAACGAGATGCAGGGCTCCATCCTGGGACTCCAAGAGTTGGGAGCTGAGCCCAACAACTGAGCCACCTAGGTACCCCAAATAAATAAAATCTAAAAACAACAACAACAACAACAACAACAAAAACCCACAAAACTCTCCACCTCAACAATAGGAAAACAAACAATCCAATGTAAAAAAAGTTCCCAGGTCCAACAGACATGTTACCAGAAAGATATAAAGACAGCAAATAGCTATATGAAAATATATTCAGTATCATTTGTCATTAGAGAAATGCAAAATAACAATATGAGACCACTCCACACATCTTAGAAGGGCCTAAAATCCAAAAACAAACAAACAAACAAAAACCCCGATGACACCAATGTTGGTGAGGAATAAGAGCCACAGAAACTCTCATTGTGGCTTGCTGGTCGGGATGCAGATGGATGCAGTCATTTTGGAAGGCAATTTGGCAGTTTCTTACAAACCTAAACCGTCCTGTAGTCATGCTCCTAGGTAATTACCCAACTGACTGAAAGCCTACAGCTACCCAAAACAAGAATATATATGTTTATAGCAGATTTCTTCATAGTTGTCAAAAAAGTAAAATCTACCCTTCAAGAAATATATGGATAAACCATGTTTCATCCATAGAGAGAATACTATTTGGTCATAAAATGGAACGGGCTACTAAGCCACACGAAACATAGATGATTTTTAGATTCATTTTGCTAAGTGAAAAAGGGTCAGTCTGTAAAAGCGACACAGTGTAATGCTTCCATTGATTGACTTCCTGGAAACAAACAAACAAAAAAAATCACAGATATAATATACAGATCAGTATTTGCCAAGAGATGGAACTATGCAGTGAAGCAGTGAGAACTTTTTCAGGGCGGTACAACTATTCTGCACAATAATATAATAAAAATGCATGACACTAAGCATTTGTCAAAACCCACAGAATGTTCCAGCATGAAGAGTGATCTTTAACAAAATCATTCAGGAGGCTAAGAGAGTCTAGGATGTAACCCAATATTAAAAATATATGAAACAACCTTATTCAAGGAGATAAAAAAAGTGCTGATTTAAGTAAGTTTGAAAATGAGTTAAATCTATAAGATTAAAAGCAAAAAAAGATTATAGAAAGAAAAGAGAATAATTAAGAAAAAAAAAAAAAGGCAAGAAAGACTGTCCTTAAGCCCTGAACACCAGTTGATAGTATAGGCTAATAGCTCAAAGGGTAAAATACCCATGACTGCTTACTGATATAAATAAGTTATTTAATAAATAATTACAGAATAGTTAAGTGTCTCATGCAGAAGAATTTAAAATAATTTATGTACATATTCTGCCCTTAAGGAAGTGAGGCAGAGCTCCCACTCCCGAAGGGTGAGTTATCCATATTGACTTCCTTCCAAAGAGCACAGTGCGGCAAGGAGGAAAAAGAGTAATTTAACTGTGGAGAACCCTGACAAATACTACTTCACCCATGTAATCAAGATTAATATCTATAGTTATAAGTTATATTGATAGAATGCACCTTTGGTATGATGGTATGTAAATGGCACTTTACATCTATACATGTCCTCCAATAAAACCATAGAACCTCAGTCTAATGATGAAAAAAAGAAAAAGAACTTTAGAGAAATGCCAATTGGTAGGCATTCTACAAAATGCCGACCTGTGTGCCTCAAAACTATCAAGGCCAACAAAAACAAGGGAAGTCTGGGGCATCTGGGTGGCACCAGACTAAGCATCCAACTCTTGGTTTTGGCTCAGGTTGTGATCCCAGGATCATGAGATTGAGCCCCATGTTGGGCTCTGTGCTTAGCACTGGAGTCTGCCTGAGATTCTCTCTCCCTCTCCTGGCCCCCCCAGCCTGTGCTCTTTCTCTCCCTCTAAAATAAATAAATAAATCTTTAGAAACAAACAAACAAGGACATTCTGAGAAACTTCTAAGGAGTTGTGCCAGCTAAATGTAACAGTATCTTGGTTGGAATCCTGGAACATTAGTTAGATTAGTATAAAGACATTAATAAAAAGTGAGGCAATCTCAGTCAAGAATGGACTTTAATTAGCAATGATATATCAGTATTGGTTCATTAATTCTGACAGATACAGTCTACTAATAGAAGATGTTAATAAGAGACAAATGGGATGTGGGATGTAGGGGAATTTGGTGTTATCTTTGCAATGTATCTGTTAAATTAAAGATACTGTAAATTGAGAGATTATTAAAGGCAGATTAACGTGTCTCAAATTTATTGCAAAACACACACAAAAGAAGACCTTTGAGTGCTTGATTTAACAGATGTTTCTAAAGACGTTTTAGCTTGACAAAAATTCACCTATGTTAAAGGAACTCTTAAAAAAAAAAAAGTCAGCACTTTAAAGAAGGGCAGGATAAAAATAAAACCAACTGAACCTATTTACCAAGACAAGTCCATGATGCCCTCAAATTCTAGGGAAAAGTTCTCATGCTCAAAAGCAGAAAAATGTTTCCATGTCTTCTGTTAAAAGGTAGAATTAAGAACCTCATTGACAACTATGTAATGTGATTTAATTACTGCAGGATTTCATATGTGGTGCATGCAGAGAGAACCCAGCTTTGAATGGGTGGGTAAGGACGGACAGCTGTTAAGACAAATTATTTAAAGACAGTATCAGTCCATGATCTTTTTACTTGACTTATTAGACTTAATAACGAATAAAGTCTCACTTGACAGATTCAATTCTGAACATCCAGGAATCCATCGGTGCTTCTCACTTGGAGACTCTATTTTTTATACATTCAATTATAAACTTCGGTACACATCGGACTCTTTAGAGGAAAATTTAGACTGTTACGTCGGGCCAGTCCCATTATTTTATCACCCTTCAGGTATTTTGGAAATGCTGGTTACATGTTCAACATTAGTCTATGGTGTTGCCTGGCCTGTGGGACCCTCCGTTGATTTTTAGGGTCCCCAGCAAAGAGTCTCACCAAGAAAGACCAGCTCTGCATTTGAAAAAGATTTAAATGGAACAAAACCATGCCTTCAACTGTACCAACGGGGTTTTAGCTTCCCCGCATGCCATTGTATGGCTGAAAAATTACAAATTCACCCTCTGTTTCCTCAAGCAGTATTTTTTTCTGACAGGAGGGCTAGTGGATTCTTAATATCTGTGCTTCCTTGGCCTCCAAAGCCATGCATTCCTCCTGAATATTCCCCCAGGTCAGACCTTTTAATCCAGGCCGAATATTGAGGCCAGCAATCAATAAGTTGGTTCTTCATCTGCCTTTGACAGAGGAAACACCAGGCTGACACCAGCTAGTCTGGGATCAGCTGTTTCCCGGCCTTTGATGTTCCCAGCTGGGGCTGTCTAAGCTCCCTGGGCCTCTGCTTGGGCTCAGATACAAGCCCGGTCCTGCTGGTATGTCCTCCAAGGCCTATTGTAGTCATTGTATTTGAGGAGGGGGATCACCTGTCAAAGTGACTGGTCACAACCCCTCCTTGACTGCGGGAAGCCTTTTTGGTTCGGGGCAGATGATAATGAGAGTCTAATTGAGTGATTAAACTACCTCAAGGGACTTGGAGGTTTTAATGACACCTCTTCATTAAGTTCTGCGTTTCTCAGCAGGCCCCCAGTTTGTAACTGTAGGGCCATGATATTTGCAATTATAAGCCTTTCCTTTAACCAGCAGGGATTTAATAAATGGACTTGGTTAATCATAGCTAGATGCTCCTTACATCTGACTTTGTTGTGAAAAACACGTGTGAAGTTCGAGCACATGACCAAATGATTCATACAGGCCATTTCAAGTCCAATGGCTCTATATGGAAGAGTGAGACTGAGTTTCGGAAGATTTTGGTCAACCGAATCTTGACGACCAATGTAAGCTTCAACATAGGGAAACTATCTAAAGATAAGAACTGGTTTTTTAAGAGTTGCCGTGCCTGTGAGAGGCTGTCTAGATATACTGTCTTTAATTAACTGGGTTTGAAGAGCCTATTAATGCAATGTTAAAAGGAACCAGTCTCCATGGGTTCTCACAGTGGGAAAGGTATCCAAGGCTTTCAATTTACAAGGTCTTATTACAAAAGTGCCCTGCTGTTCTGGTCCATGTTCTTTCTGCCTGGGAGCAATTTAATGATCTGCTTTAGAGCAGAGAAATGGTCAGAAAGAAAATGTTCAGTGTTATGTGTTAGCGATCAAATACCCAGCGGAACTTACAATGGTAACCAGACACTTCCTTTTCATATCAAAGTGGAAGAGGGACAATGACATAAATACATCTGATTTGAAAAACTCTAACTGAACAAACTGGTAGTCCTCCGTGAGAGTTTGTGGATAGTATGAGGCTAGTGTTGAGTATGATGCAAAGCGCAAATGATCTAGGTGAAAAGTGCAATGTGAAAGAGAAAAGAGGAGGAGAAGGAAGAAAGAAAGAAAGCTTCTTTAAAGAGAATATGGCTTTTGACTTGAAAGACCCTTAATAATTTATTCTTCATTTATTCAACATCATTTAAGAAATATTTGTAATTATCTGCCATGTCCGAGGCCTTCCATTGCCTATGGTGGGGTTAGCAGCCACTTTTCCTTTCTTCATTCACTTACCTGTTGATAAATGACTACAATTTGACTATTATTTACTCTGTTGATAATATTTTGATTACCTTTATTTCCTAGACCTAAATGCAAAGGCAGAAAAATGTCATTGGTGAATAAACAAACAAATGAATTTTTATGGAGAGATTCCTGACCTGGTGTCAGTGTGGTCCTCATTGAAAACACAGACATAAAACTAGTACTTACAATGCAATGTGATAAAAATATAATATAAATTTGCACATGGTGCTAAAAAATCACAGAAGTGGTGCTTAGTCATGCCCCTTAATTGAAGTGAGGAAGAAAATATAGAAGATGTGAAATTTCAACCAAATGTGTTGAGTTTGGAGCATCAAGGGGGAAGAAAATACAGAATCTGGGATGAGCTTTGGGCATCGATTCTTTTAAATAGAGATTCTAAGATGTGTGATACTTACATTTTACAGAGTTGGGAGTCCTTTATTTCCAAAGGAACTAGCATAAACTAAAGGGCATAAGAAGAGTTTGGGAATTATATATTTTCAATCCTCAAACTGCAGTCAGTTGTCTCTTAGTTTGTCTTACCTTGGGATAACAGAATGACAGGAAGGTAGGTGAACCAAGCTATTTACCCTTTGAAATTTAAGAAAACACTGTGAAATTTTAACTTTATCTGGCCTACACTTTCACCATGAGGATTATTCTTTCTTCTAGTAAAAGCAACGATGTTGTCTCAGGCACACTACTCCAACACCAAGATAATTCTGGGGTCTCTGGTCTTGCCCCTAAGTCATAGTCTACTGTCTCAGATTCACCTTTCCTAACCTTTGAACATAATGTATACCTAAGATAGTTCCTTAAGAAGAGGAATTAAACCACTGCCTTGAGCCCTAAAAGAACAAGCTCCTCTCTAGACCAATGGCTTCAGAATAGATCACTAAAAACTTCCTCCCGGCGTAAGTTAAGAATTACTCGCAGGGGCACCTGGATGGCTCAGAGGGTTGAGCCTCTGCCTTCAGCTCAGGTCATGATCTCAGGGTCCTGGGATCGAGGCCCACATCGGGCTCTCTGCTCAGCAGGGAGCCTGTTTCCTCCTCTCTCTGCCTGCCTCTCTGCCTACTTGTGATCTCTCTCTCTCAATTAAATAAATAAAATCTTAAAAAAAAAAAGAATTACATGCAATCATGGGGCGCCTGGGTGGCTCAGTCATTAAGTGTCAGCCTTTGACTCAGGTCATGATCCCAGAGTCCCAGGATGGAGCCCCACATCGGGCTCCCTGCTCAGTGGGAAACCTCTTCTCCCTCTCTCACTCCCCCAATTGTGTCTCTCTCTGTCAAGTAAATAAATAAAATCTTTTAAAAAAAGAATTACTTGTAATTCAAAAATGATTTACCCCCATCTAACAATGCTCACAGGTAGATACAGTGTGTATCTGGATGTCAAATTTGCTGAGTTCATTAAACCATGTCAGGTCTTAATATGAAACACCTAGAAGGCATTCTATTCTATGTAAAATAGAAAATGTGGAGAAAAACATTGCTAGTCTACAAGAATCGATACTGGGACCCTCTTGCTAGAGGAGAAGTGACTGGACCACTCAAGAATTCACCCCATGAGAGTGCAGCAAGGCTGACTGCTGGATGGTCACACATATGAAATGTTGCTTCCTCACGCTACATCTCAAAAGTGTGGCTCGATTTTAGCAGACAAGACCATAACACCACAATGAGAAAGCAAACTGACAGAAGTAACTTGGTGAGTCTATGATGTATGACTGCCTCTTGGAAACACAAAACAAAACAAAACACTTCTAGTGGGAAAGAGTGGGAAAGTTGCTGAGGGCAGAAAATTGGTCAGGTGAGGCAAAAAGGTCAAAACTGATGCCTTTGGAAAACTGCATCATGATCGTCTGTTACAATTTGATCCTTGAATGACATAGTTTTGAACTGTGTGGGTTCCCTTCTACACAGATATTTTTAAAGTCAACTTGGGACAGTCCAGTAACTGTGTTTTTTTTTTTTTCCTTAGGATGTTATCAATAGCATTTCCTTCTCTCTAGTTTATTTTATGGTGAGAATATAGTGTATAATACATATAACATGAAAACACATGTTTATCGACTGTTTTATATTATCAATCAAGGTTCCTAGTCAATGCTAGGCTACTGGTAAAGTTTTTTGGGGAGTCAAAAGTTATACTTGGCAATATGAGAGTGCCCGGGGTCAGTGCCCCTGAACCCCACCTTGCTCAGGGGTCAACTGTTCTTTCCTTTAAGGTCTCATAGATGCTGGCTCTAAAAGGGAGCCCCGTATTGCAAGTTGGTGGGGGCAGGTGGACACTTACTGGACACAGACGGAGAAAGACAATAATTTGTCCCAAATCACTACTTTGTTGCAGAAAACTTACCCAAGCTTTTTTGCTTTTTTCCTTGATTCTTTCAAAACATACACTCTCATATCCTGGCTGTCATTTTTGTTAGCTGAAAATGTCTAGTAACACATCTTGCCATATAACTGACCTCAGAAGAGAATCTCTAGTACACATACATTTTGGGTGGTCTTTTGGGTTTTTATACGATAAGATCTGATATCTTCAGATCTTCCCTAAGGAGAAGGAATCTGGATGAAAATTAAGTTACTGGAATTAACACAGAGATATTGCAACTTATAAAAGGTTACATTCCAGAAGGAATCTTCTATTTCTTAAAGTTTTGCCTGTAAAAAAACGTATCCCTCAAAGATGTCAGGCCATTATACATCACAGTGATACAATTATTTGACCTGTTCAAATACTGAAAACCCCACTGAGGCAGCAACACTTCTTATGCCTAAATGAACTGTGGTCACAGTCCTCAAACAAAAGAAACATGCATTTCAGTGGGCACAACTCTGGGGCTTACACTCTAGCATGAGCCTATAACAATAGTATCAAGTAATGATTTCACATAAGTACACCAGGTCTTTTTTCTTTCAGAAGTATGGCTTAGAGAGGTTTATTGGGAAAGTGTATCTACACATGCACACACATACACAAACACACACACTGAATGGGGGGTCTATAGGATGTGCGGTCACGTAAGAGATAACCTTCAAATAATCTGTGGCTGGAATGAGGAAGACATGAAGCACTCTAAAGAACAAATTTTTAAGAGGTTAAAAAGCACTGAATAGTCACGTTCCTATCCTATAGGAAAGGAGATGGAATATTTGAATTCATTCAAAAAAATCACTAGCCACTTTTTTTTTTTTTGGTAAAATCAGACTGTTATAGTCTTGGAACAGTAAGAAAAGACCTTGTACAGTAGCCATACAAAAAGGATGTTGGATATTCAACTTTATGAATGATCAAAGCCCAAAGTGAAAATGCGACTCTTCTACAATCACAGAGCTATTTGGTGGACTCACTGAAATCAGAATCCAAGTTTTCTTGTTATACCACCTTGTTTTTCTGCTTTCCGTATGCTACCTTTATTTCTGCTTAATGTGAATTTTGTGGGGAAAAATATAGTATTTGTCTAGGGAGAAAGAAGCTAAAGTCCACTAGTAAGTTTGCTGCTGATTCGAGGTAGGTCCGATTGGAATATGGCGGAATGTGGTTTGCTTTATTTGGCTGGGAGCATTTCTCTGTAACCTGAGGATTCATTAGTTTGAAAGACTGGCCTTTTGCCTCTTTCCAAGGCCATTTTAGATGCAAATTGTACCCCAGACATCATTTTTAAGTGACAGGAAAATCTCTGGAGATAACAAGAATCAGTCTGTTAAATTTATGGACCCTTTGCATTTTCTAATCCTTCTTGATAAATGACTCAGTTTCCAGCCAGTGTCTGAACTTAAAGAGTTGATAAAGCATCAGTTGAAGCTGCTGGCTACTAAATCAACGTAAGCGATGGCTTAATCAGACTTTATGCTCCTTCTACCACCTTCCCACAGAATTCTCTTAGACTTCTATGGAGTCAGGCTAGCAAGAAATAGACACCTGACAGGTCGTTTGTAGCCATCAGAAAACATGGGAAGAGAATGTTGACCATCAGAGTGACTCAGATCTACCACTGAGGACATTGGTATTCTGGGGAGTTAAGACAGAAAACATTGATTTAGGGGTGGCAGAAGTTTGGGAAGGAGATGTACACCAGGCGGACCAGTAGAATATGACAAGTTACAAGGAGGTTAACAACTTGGGTCATTTAGAGAGAAGACACCTCTGGTGATACTGGGTACCTTACTGTCTTTAAAGACCAGTGGGGAGAATTCAGGCCTGGGGGCAGAAGACACAGCAAATTCCAGGGACAGTTTGCAAACCCTTGTGAGAGGGGGACAGAGCAGAGCTTTTGAATGAGGGAAGGCCTTCTTCAGTTTTCTTCTCCAACATTCGATTATAGGAATTTCTCCAAAAGCCCACCTTCTGGCAAATTGAGACAGGTTTCCACTTTTCTGAAACCCGAGTTTTGGCATGTAGTTTTAAGCATGGGCTGCTGTCCCACAGAGGGATCTCTACAGTCATCGATGGCTTGC
>PITA01025708.1:0-23894 GCA_004023965.1 Spilogale gracilis
CTTGTTCACTCCTTTGATGCACTTACATACTTTTGGGAATGGGTTAGTATTTTCCCTCATTAAGGATATGATGGTTTTGGCTGAGCAAGTTCCTCCCTGTTCTCCCCTACCTTCACCCCCTTTCTTGGTGTATTTTGTTTTAGTTTCAGAAGTCAAAAGCCTTGGCAGCAGGACGGCTCCTTCCCAAAATAGCTCTTATCCTGCCTCGATAATTGCAGCTCTCCAGCCCTGTTCAGCAGAAGGGCTGCTCCCCAGAAGCTGGGGAGAGACTAGCTGGGCCTGCTGGTCTTCTCTGGCTCTTTGGAAGTGTGGTGGCATGGAGGAGAGCCAGGGAATTCTCACAAAGTGTGAGAGTGCTAGGCCTTTCCCAATCTGTCCTCCAGGCTGCATGGCCCACAGGCCATCCCACAACAGAGAATCTGTAGTACTGGTGTCCAAGGCCTCTGATTCTTCTGATCTGGGAATGTTTGACTATAGAGTCTGTTCCAGATTCCATTCCTGGCAGGAATTCTCTGGTGGCCAGCCACAGCTCCTGGCTTGGGGACGGCAGCATGTCTGTTGTTGAGCTTCACAAGCCCTTCTGGGTGCACAGCTGCGGCCAGAGCCCGATTCAGCCATTTCTTCCTTAAGTGTCAGTCTCTTCCCAAGTGGCTCCTCAAGGCCCTTTTATCTAAGGAGCAGGGCTTACAGATGCTTCTCATCCTTGGACTGGTACATTAGGGGTTGGAATCTCCCTCAGAGAAGGTTATGCTGGACTGAGGGCAGCATTCCTATTGGTTTTGTTTTTGGTATCAGAACAAGCAGAAGCTCAACAGGAAGGTCCCTTATGAGGTCAGCTGGGGCTGTCTTCTCACGCAGCCCTGGGGACTTCTTTGGAATAAAGCAGCTCTTGATGGGAAGGGCTGCTATGCCCCTGATGGATGGGGCTGCCTTCGCCCCAAGGTCCTTGTCCTCAAGACACCTAACCTACTTGCCCTTGAAAATGACTTCTCAGGCTGTCAGCAGACAAGGTGGCTTACTCCCTTCTATCTCTATCAATTATGCAAGAAACCAGCTCTGGAAAACAGGCCAGGAACTAGGGGAGGCCATCTCAGTGACACCAAAGGCAGACTTCAGTGTCTTTAAAGTGACATGTCATTTGGCCTCTGGGGGAGCCTTGAGGAAGTTTTGCTCAGGTGGACTTCCTCGACAGAGAAAAATCCAGAGTCTAGGAGGAATGCAGGGGCACTCTGCTTTTCTGGGGATGTTAACAGAATCCCAGGAGGTGGGCTGCCTGAAAGGAACCCTTGAACCATCTTTCCCACTGCCCTCATTTTCTCTTGTAGTTGAAAAGAGAGGGAATTGGAAGAATGGAGCAGAACTGCTGAAAATGGGGCAGGACACATCAGGGGGCTTTTCATAGCAACCTGACCCCTGCTACGCGGCTGCTTTTCCTGTCAGGCGGTGCCTTGTTCATTTCCAGCTACCATGGGCAGCGAGGTCCAGAGCTGGATGGGAGGCTGATAACCTCTGACCCATACTTGCTATTTGGGGGACAGTCTAGGTTGACCAACTCATCAGGGTTTGCCTGGGATGTTCCTGGTTTAGCATCCTGTGTCCTGGGACCCCTACCAGTCCTAGGTGAACTAGGGCAAATGGTGACCCTAAGACAAACTAAGGTGCAGTGTACATCAACAGGAGCCACCAGAAGCACAGGGCAGGGCCATGATGTCCTGCCTGCCCTGTGAGACCTGAGCAGATTGTCCTTCTGCCTATGAAACGGGGGCAGGAAAATCCTATGCCCCTTCCTTGGACTTGATGGCAGAAGTGAGGCCAGAATCCCTTGGGGGTTTTTGGGTTGTTGTTGTTCTTCTCAGAATGATCCCACATAGGGAAGAATAAGCCACAGTTATTTTGGACTCTCTGGTGTATTTCCAGAAGCTCCTTTGTTCCCTTCCTGGAACCCATCTCCGACATTGTGTCTTACTGTCAGAAGAGTTTGGTGGTGTTTGAGATGGTGGGTTTTTCAAGTTAGAGGAGAAACAGGCCTGGGTAGATGAGGGAGCTTGGCTTCAGAGGGCAGGGAGCATCTCTGGGTGAGGAAGGAAAGCTGTCACACAGAAACCACCCTGACAGCTGCTCAGTCACAGGAAGGTTTTCCTGAGTGACAGAAAGGACCATGTCCCTTTCTCTTCCTCTGCTCAGCTGCCTTTGGCCCAGCTGCCACAAGGGGAGAGGCGAGAGACAGCTGCACCTTGGGGGCTGAAGGAACGCCTGGAGGAGGGGGACAAAATGTGAGGCAGTTCCTGAGAGGAGCTCAGGCTCCGACACAAGGTGGGAGGACAGGGCTGGACAGAGTCACTTCCTTTGCACGCCCACGACAGGCAAAGTCATTTAGCTCCAGAAGTCACCACAGTGGCTGTTTTTGGGAATCAGTTCAGTAAGTCTGAAAACCAGGACCTGCTTTCTAGAGACTGGAGTGCTGTTTAGCTGGAGAGGCTGACTCTACAGTTGGTGGCAGCATGGGCATTCCAGTGTCACTTTAGTCTCAGGCTCTTCTCTCATCCCTCTACACACATTACATATGCACATTCCTCGTTTTTTGGAGGGAAAGCATTTGACATTATGACAGCTGACAGTTGCTGATTTGGTGTTGATAATTTTCTCATTGGCTGAGACGATAGCTACCACTCATTTAAGTGGTTACCCCTTTCCTTCCCTTCCTTCCTTTCTCTCTTTCTCTTTCTTTCTTTCTTTCTTTCTTTCTTTCTTTCTTTCTTTCTTTCTTTCTTTCTTTCTTTCTTTCTTTCTAAAAAGATTTATTTATTTGACAGAGAGAAACGCAACTAGAGAGGGAACACAAGCAGGGGGAGTGAGAGAGGGAGAAGCAGGCTTCCTGCCAAGCAGGGAGGCCCATGTGAGGCTCCATCCCCAGGACTCCAGGATCATGACCCCAGCCCAAGGCAGAGGCTTAACAACAGAGCCACCTAGGTGCCCCAGGTGGCTACACCTTTCTAAGTGTGTTATTTTAGTGAGTTTTTACAGCAATCTCATGACGTGGACTTTTTCTCCTGATTTTACGGATGCAGAAACTGAGACTCAGAGCTGGCTCCTCAAAACTGAGAACAATTTAGGGAGCATCCTACCTTAGGGATTCACACACAGTGTAGAAACTCTACTTCTATAGCCACATCTTCCTGGAAAGTAACTTCTTAATATATCAGCAATATCTTCAGATATCATAGATTATGATAAGAAAGGCTTTAGTGAGGATAACATTTGTGTCTCTGCATGTGAACTATGAGGCTGGGAGGTGAGTATGAGCTGGTAAGCAACCAGAATGAAGGGCAAATTCTGGGCCAGTGAAGCCCAGAGCCTCAAGGCTTGTCTGTGCTCCAAAAATCAGAGTGGAAAACTGATCAATGAATCCTTTCAGTCAATTCATATTGATCAGACACCTCCTGGGGGCAGAGCCCTGGTCATCCAGGAAGATATTACATCACACGTTCACTGAATTGAAATGAGTAGAGGTTAAAATCGAAGATATACTCCCTGTCCTTCAGGGGCTTCTGGTTAGTTTGGGAGAAGAAAGTATACAGATGGGTCACTTGAAAGGCTGTGGACATTGAAAAACAAAACAAAGTCCAGTGAAATGAGTTCGCAAGGCATTTGGAGGCACTTGGAGGGCAAAGTCCAGGTAGACACAAATTTTGACTGTATAATGAAGACCTTTGGTAAATTACTGCCCCAAGACTGAAGGGCAGTAGAGACAGTGAGTTTTTAGCCAAGGGAGGTATTTAAGAAGTTGGGAGGTGAGGTGGGGGCCCACAAAAGGGAGTCACATATGTAAGTCCCATCTCTCATCTCCTGTGCCCTGCCCTACTGCAGAGAAGGTGCTGGAAAGGCCTTCTAGTTGGCCCCTAGCCCTCTGCTGGCTCCAGAACTGCCCCTCACCATAGCCCTACAGCAGGTGCCAGGAAACACTGCTCTCCAGCCTTGCCACCCACATGCAGGCCTGGGACACTGGGGGGAAAAAGGGGCAGGGGACGGGCTTGGCGTATTTCGATTTCTTGCCACAAACATTTCTGGACAGACAAGCTAAGGTTTCCTTGAGAGACAAAACCCAGTGCTAGCCCTTTGGCCCCACTAGGGCCCTCTGACTATATCATTAGTAACTCATTACCTCTGGGGGAAGGGAGGTACAATCAGTTCTTGTACCACTTAAGAAAAACTCTGGTACCCAGAGGCAAGAGTGGCAAGATCAGTCATACAGAGCTGAGATCCTGATTTCCTGTGGTAATCACTATTTATTCTTGTTTTGAACCTGGGCCTTAGCTCATGTGTAGCATCCTTGTTTAGTTTGGTGCCCCACAACCTTCACCCATGGCTAGGCAGGAAAGACCCAATGGCAGGGGCCAGGAGTTTTTTCACATAGACCACATTGGCCTGACCTAAACAGAGGCAGAGGGAGCCCTGGCTAGCAGGCTGGAGGTGTGCACTGATCTGAGTTTCTCAGGAGAGTCAGGTTTTGTGCCAAACGAAGTGTCCACTCCCTAGAGCCTTGGCCTGAATACCCCCACTCCAGCAGTGCCTGGAAAACTGTACTCCAGTCAAGGATATCAATTCCTGGTGGGATGTTGTATTTTAAGGAAGAGCCAGAGCTCCAGCAGCTAAGGGGCACTGAGGCAAGGTTGACTGGCCACATGTTAACTGGAGGTGGGGAGGAATACTCAGTGGTCAGCGACTCATACAAGAGCTGCTGTATGTCCGCCTCACTTCTGCCCAGGTGTCACACTCAACCTACACCAACCCAGAATACAGGCACCGGAGTTGAGGGGAATCTAGTCCTAGCTTTCAATCAGAGAAATGGAGGCCTAGGGAGGGAAAGGGACATTCAGGTAGTGAGATAATCACTCAGGCTGGCATGGGGTCCTAAGTCTAGGCCAAATTCTCTCAGAAACCCACAGGGCAGCAGGGTTAGCACTTGAGGTTTGTGCAGGTGGAATGGCTTAAAGCCTGCCTTTAGCCTTTTGCATGCTTTTAGCATGCTTCCTGTTGGGCATTGGACACAGTGATTGTAAAGGCACTATGAGCACTAAGACCCTAAGAGTCTTGGCTTGAAGATGAGTTCCACAGTCCCAGTCCTCTCCTAGGGCCTCACTTCCCTCAATCAAGCTTGTGTACCAACATGCCTCTGGACACACAGGGCTCTCTGGGGCCTGGGCAGCAGGTGCCAGGGCAGAGCTGGGATTCCAGATGCAGCTGAGGATGAGCTAGCTGAGCTCTTTCTGAGATGTGTCTGTGTACACACTTGGGCTACAGCCAGGACTGGGTGGCGGTAGGGAAATGAGGGAACTTACAATTGTGGAAAATAAGGCTTTGTAATGGAGCCTGTCTTCCTTGACATAGATTTTTTTCCCCTTGGCGCAGCACCCCCAGCCCAGGCCATGCAGAATGCCAGTGGAAGCACCTAAGAGCTAGTTTTAGGAGTGCATACATGATGAGTACTAGTGGCCTACAGCAAGTTCCCAACAGTGGGGCTTTGTGTATCTGGAGTTTGATGTTAGGGTCTGAAGGCAGCAGCTGCTTCTACTTCTGCAGACTTCCAACAGCCATTGGTTTTTCTCTAAAGAAACTCTTTCATGTCTTTGTTTTCCTGAGTACAGCTTCAGATCTCTTGATCTGTCCCAGGTCTTTTCAGGCACCTCACTATACCTTCAGAGGTTCCTTCTTATCTGAGCTAAGCTGCTGGCCCCTGTCCTAATTTAATCCTCTCATTTTCTAGTGTGGGAAATGAGGTCCAGAGAGGTAAAGTGAGTTGCCCAAGGTCGCCCAGCTAGGAAGGTTTCTCCTCAATTTGCTAGTTTGTGAATGCCCCTGATTTCTTTACACAATGGTACCCCTCCTTCCATCCTCAGTCCTCCAGTGCCAAATATCCAATAACAGCTCCAATAGCTATGCCATGTTTTCTGAGCTGGTTCTCACCTGCATACATAGGCCCTTTCTCTCCCTCTGCTAAGTTCTAATTTGATCCCAACCGTGACCACTGGTCATAGATCAGACAGAAATAGGATAGGCAGGCTCTGGCCCTTCTACCAGGAGAGAGCCATGTTGTGTGTGGGCCTCAGTTTTGTCTAAAGTGTATTCAGGCCAGTCAGCCTACCCTAGGGGAAGGCTCTTGAGAGTCAGGGAGAGACATGCTTCTGGAAACTTCCACAGAAGCCTGACCAGCTCAGACCTGTATTAGCTCAGGAAATCCCTCCAACTCCCCACCCTCTAAGCATCTACTTCTTCCTTGCTGCTGTGACCCTTCTGAGCATCTAATGCCTCTAAAGCTGCTGGGTCATCTGTCCCCACAGCATCACACCTGTTTGCCCAGCGTAGAACTGACTCAGGCCTGGGCTGTCCTGTCCTGTGGCCCTCCCACTTTCCTCAGCCCCAGACAAGGCTCTACTGCCCCATGAAATCTTCTAGGCCTCTTCCCTTCCACCTTTCCGGGAGATGATCCCTGGATAATTTATGCAGCAAATCCTCTTTAATCCTTAATCTAGGGTCCTGCAGGAAGAGCACTTCTTGTCTCGTCTTCATAGCTTGGGTAAAGATGGAGAATGTTTGACATTCTACCTTAGGAGGTATGGAGTGGATAGGGACAATCCATTAACTTGGACGTTTCCTGCAAACCTTTGGTAACTAATGGTTTTTCTCCCAACTCGTGGGCAAACCCCCTCTCCTTCCAAAAATATCTCCTTCGGGGGATGCGAGGTGGGTCCTTCCTTTTTCTTTGGGGATTTGCTCAAGCTCCCACTGTGATGTGCTGCCTGAAGAGGCCACTCTTAGGGTCTGACTAAGGAAGAGCCAGGTGACCAGTGCAGTGCTGTCCTGAGCGCTTCCCCGGGTCTCGGGTGGCAAAGCCCACCCGCACGCACCACCCTCCAGCCACCGCGGGCCGCCGGCACCCCTACAGGCACCGGCGATCTCAGAGGGCAGGCCCCGCCCCAGGGCCGGCTCGCCGCGCCCCCGTCTCCAGGCCCCGCCCCCGGCCGGTCCGCACTTCGGGCGGCGGGCGGGCGGGGGCCAGCGGTCCGGCGAGGTCGGCTCGCAGCTCCGGCCGCGGGTCGCTCGGGCGCTGTCCAGGCGGAGCTGGCCCGGCCTGGGCTGCAGCCATGGTAAGGCGCGCGGGCGCGGGGCAGGGCCGGGGCGCGCAGGGCCGGCTGCTCCCGGCGGCTCCGCCGGGACCCGCGGCGCAGCAGCCCGGGCTGCGGTTTCTCCGGCTGCGGGCACACGCGGGCACTGCTGGTGGACAGTGCTGCGTCGCCGCTTCCAAGTTTCTCCCTCAGATTCGAGAAGCGACGGAGCGGGCCCCGAGCCCCGGAGTGCTGCTGGTGTTCTGGGACGGAGGGGTGGGTCGGTGCTGAGCGGAGGTGGGGGTTGGGGTAGGGGCCCGCCTGCAGAGCCGCGCACGTTGGGCTGGGGAGGGCGCGTCAGCGACAGGCGGAGCTGAGGGTCCCCCGCCCTTGCCTGGAAGCTGTTACCTGGGTGACCCCTCCGCGGCCGCCTACCCTGGGTTCAGGGATCAGTACCAACTTCCTTTGGAAAACACACAGAGGAGGCCTGCAAACACTGCCTGCCTCCTCAGGAGGGATGATGAGACGGTTGGGCCCTCCTTCCTGCAGCCTGGCACGGAGCTGCTCCCAGGCTCTTCCCACTGTGTCCTCTGCCCCAGGGACCCCTGAGAGAGGAAAGCCCAGACCACCAACCTACCCGTGGGATCAGCTCTGTCCCTCTGCCTCTGAGATAGGAACCATGGGGAAGCTTCCTGCTGCTGCATCCTACACTCCCCCACTCCCAAACCAGGTCCCTCTGCAGCAGTGGGGTGGGGGGATGAGGGAGCTCATTCCTGCCACCTGTCTGGGGAAGAAATAGTCACCCCCCCCCATGGCCCCCAGCCTCCTGGGGGCCCCAGGTGGGAAGTTTTGATGTCTGACGATAAGAGGGCCAGCTCTTCTGCTGCCATCCTTGCCAGAGCCTGCCACAGACACATTATGCCTGGGGTCAGGGCCTCCGGGCCTTATGCCAGCCTCTCCTCTCAGTTTGGAAGCCCCCTCCCCCTCAAGCCTTTGCCCCCCACCTTGGGAGGCACAGGCTGTTTAAAGAAGGAGGAGATCCATGACAGGCCTGTGGGGCAGGATGTTGGCTGTGGGCAGCCTCCAGAAGGGAACTCCCTGGGCCTGCTGGAATCAGAAGCTTCCAGGTCTGTAAGGCCAACACTTTGGGCTTTTGTCTTTCAAGCTGTGTCCAGGCTGAGGCCCAAGCCTTGGCTAGGAAGTCTTGGTGACCTTGTGACCTTCCCCAGAAGGGGGTTCCTGGGAAAGGCCAAGTGATGCTTGTCTTTATCCCTGCCCCGCTTCTCCCCACATGGGTAAGGACACAGTGATTGTTCCAGTGATGGAAGCCTGGGGGACCATGGACTGTCCCCACTGCCAAGCCCAGCAGGGACTAAGAGGGGCTTTTTCTGCCACACACTAAGTTGAGTTCAGCTGAGGTCTTGGTGCTTTCAACTTGGCTGAAGCCACCCTGTTCCTCTTTAATTAAAAGACACCCCACCACCACCGGAGTCCTCAGCTGTCGGCCCTTTAGGCCCAGTTCTTAGGCTGACTGGTTCATGTCAAGCCAGACTCCTCTGTAAGGGGTCTCTCTCTGAAAGGAGAGCAGTGTCCCAGCTACTTTGGAGGTCAATGGGTATGGTAGGGAGAGCTGCACAGCCCAGGAGCCCAACAGGGTTTTAGTTTGCATGGCAAAAGAATGGCAGGCCAACATTAATAATAATTCTGTGACTTGAAATGTACCTTCTCTCCTCAGGTTCAAAAGCTTGAAATATCTCTCCCCAGCCTTCCTGAGAGGCAAGACAGGGCCATTCACAATTGATAATAAGGCCCTGAAATTAAGATAATATTCAAAATCATAGAGGGTGTTTCTGGCCAAACCAGAAACGCTGGTCTTCCGACTCCAGTGTGTATTCCCAGCCAGGTCCCTCAGTCTGTCTCCCACCTAATTGGCAGCTCTGAAGCCTCTGGGACGCCAGCCTCCCTTGGGCCAGAACTCATGCCCCTCTGAGACCAAGTGCTAGCAGCTCCCCCACTGATTCTCTGGGAGCAGTGGGGTGATGGAAGTGATATAGGTCCCCAAGAGTCAGAGGTCAGGTATCCTCAGGTGGGAGGAGTCCCCCTGTGGCTGGGACTCTGCAGGGAAATCTAGGGGCAGATTTCTGAAGACAGAGAGGTTCCCTGCTGGGAAAACACAAAGGGACACTTGGGCAGAAAAGCAGGGCTGTTCCCATGAGAACCTATTTCCAGGGGATTATAAGACCTCCCACCCTACTTCAGTGCTGCTTAAAGTTAAGGTGAAAGAGATTGGAGTCCTTTGGGAGTGGAGTCTCCTGGGTGGCTGTCCCCATGTACTGATGGGCTAGGTCACCTTGGGGACAGGTCACGACCCTTGGCAGGCCTTGGGGACCTTGGGGGTTAATAGAAGGGTCCAGGTTGATCAGGAACCCGTGCTGCAGACAGACTTAGGAGGCTGGTGCTGTGCCCACCGGGGCAGGCAGCAGGCAGGGCAGGCGTAGTGGGACAGCCAATCAGAGGAGGAGGGGACTGCAGAGAAACAGAGTGATCCTGCCGCAGCTGAGCTGTCCTTGGAGGGTGGGAGCCAAGGGAAAGGGAGGAGGAGGGGTTGGGGAACGACATTCCACAGGCTTTTTTGGCCCTTGACAGAGACAGGGGGGGTCAAAGAGAAAGGGAAAAGAGCAAGCCAGGAAGCTGGATTACAAGAGCATCGGGACCAGGCTGTTTCTGTGTGTGAGGAACTTTGCCTGGGAGATAAAATTAGACCTAGAGCTTGCCGACAGGGTGTCCAACGCGTGGGACATGGACCATTCACTGGGATGGCAAGGCAGTTCTGTCCCTGAGGCCAGGACTGAACTTGGGGTAAGGTGCTGCTCTGGGAGATGGGGCGGGGTGGGGGGGGCTGACCTGTCTCCATCTTGCCTTGATGGGGATTGGGGCTCAAAGTCAAAAAATGATTTGGCCACTGTAGGGGGTAGGGGAGGACAGATAGGAGGTGAACACCCTGGTGTCCTGACTCCTTGTCTAGAGCCCCTGTGGGCCCCTCCCTGATGAGCAGCCAACACTGGCAGGGAACCCAGGAATACTGGGTTCCTGGTGACTACTGGAAGACTGGGATGGTAGGGGCTCCCCATCAGTGTATTCCTTTCTCCCTTAAGTACTGCTTCTCTGCTCAGTGTCCTTGGGGAAACCAGGTGGAGCACAGTCTTCTTTCACCGGGACCAAGTGCTGGGTCACTGTGGAGTTATGCAGAGAGGCAGGATTTTCTGGAATTCCCCAGACTCTAGCTGCTAGAAAACAAGATCTGCTGCACCCCATCCCCCCGCCCCCGCCAGCCCCATCATTTTTCTGTTGCCATATAATGAATTCTCGAAGCTGGGACACTTTGAGAGTGAAAAGGGGCACAATTAATCACTATGCTGGGACAACAAACAAACTAGGATGGATAGTTACTCCACTGGGACCCCACAAATATTATGGGTGACAAAAGCCTGTTAGGCTTGCTTCAGGACAGCCGCTTTGGTTCACTAAGCCCCCACATGCTGGTTCCAGTTCCAGGCTAAAGGGCCTCTCTCCTTCCCTCTGTCCAGGGGGACCCTGGCTATAGGCTACAGACTATGGCTACAGGCAGGTGTGGGGACGTGAGGGGTGATAGCCTAGAGGTAGTTCTTGGGGGACTTTTCCCTGCAACCTCTCTACCTCAGTCCCTTCCCTCTGGCGTAGACCTGGCAGTGTGCATGTCTGCCTCCCTCAGTTCTTCCCTCTGTAAACTTGGGACCTGCAGAAGACTGTGGCCATCTTATCTCCCTGCACCCTGGCTGGGACTCCACAGGGGTCTGGGAGAGCCCCCACTGGCTTGGCCAGTCCCCAGAGAGTGAGTCAGCCGCTGAAGCCGGCCCTTGTCCATTGTCTGGAGGTGGCATGTGGGCATTGTGAGGCAGAGCTGAGCCCAGCACTGCCAGGCACTCCACAAAGGGGGCTGGCTCCCAAAGGAGAGAGGAAGTTTTTGGGTCTAGGGTGGATGGCAGGAGTGGGGGGAAGCAGCCTCTTCCAAGTTGGAGATGGGAGGGAACAGGTCTCTACAAAGGAGTCAGCCATTCTTTGCCTACCCACCCCTATGGTTCATGGCTCAGGCCAGATCCCTTCCTCCACTGCTGGCTGAAGCTTACCCCAGGCAGAGGGGGCAAGAGACAACCAATGGGCACTTCCTCCTATGTGTCCCTTCCAGTTAGGGGCTGTCAGCAGCCTAGTGTCCTCATATCTTCCCTCACTGGGTCCCTCCCAGCTCCCTTCCACCCTGCGTTCAGCATCCACTGGCATGGATTTGTCCCTTCTGTCCTCGGGCCTCGGCACAGGTTCTGATATGGCACAGTGTCTGGATAAGAGGGTTCAGATCAGCTGTGCTGAGCTCTCTCCAGCAAGCCCTAGGAAGTGAGCACCTCCGGCAGAGTCTGTGCTTCCGTGCTAGAGCTCACTCACTGACTTGCAGTGAGGGCTGGTACAGAGCCCCCTGCTGGCCCCTGATTTACCTGGGCCAGCAGCTCCCTTCACCCCAACCTACCCCCCTCCCCTGCACCTGCCCTATTCTGACTGCACTCTCCTTGAATCCTGAACCACATCCTCCTCTCAGCTCTAATGCCTCTATTGCTCCCTCTTCTTCAGTCTGGCTTCCTGGCCTTCAGGGCAGTCCCCGGCCCCTGGGTTGGCCAGTGCCCCAGGAAGGGCAGGGCGGTGAGCACCCTGTTGAGAGGGAGCATCAGGACTGGAGCTACTCAGACCCCAACAGCAGTTGGGGGCTGCCCAGGGCTGCTCCTGGATCCTGGGTTCTCTCCTGGCGTCTCACCTGGGAGGCACAGGAGCAGGTGAGGGAGGGATGGGGAGCAATCCCTCTGGCTTGGCTGCTAGTGCAGTTTTTTTCCCTTCTAACCGTAAGCGCTTTCCTCTCTCTCCCTCTTGCCTTCTCCGGTCTTCCTCCTTCATTCACCCCTTCATGCCACCTACCTACCCACTCCACCCCCCCAACCCCCAGATCAAGCGCTTCCTGGAGGACACGGATGATGCAGAACTGAACAAGTTCGTGAAGGATTTCCCAGGAAGCGAGAGCTGTCACCAACCAGAGGCCAAGACCTGGGGGTCCAAGCCCCAAGTCCTGGAGCCAAGGCCACAGGCCCCGGACCTCTACCAGGATGACCTGGAGTTCAGATCCCCCTCATGGCCCCAGGCCTCTGACAGCCAGCAGTACTTCTCTGCCTCCACCCCTCTCAGCCCCTCAGCCCGGCCCCGCAGCCCCTGGGGCAAGCTTGATCCCTATGACTCCTCTGAGGTAGGGCCTCCAGCCCTACCTTGGCCTTTCAGTGGGCTGGTGCAGGAAGATACAGGGAGGGAGCAGAGAGATGCCAAGTGTATGTGCGTGTATGTACACGTGTGTGTGTATAGGTGTGCATACATGCATGCGTGCATGTTGAGGTGAGGCCTCTCTCTCTTGTGTCAGCCCCACTTCTGTGGTGTTGACTCTCATGTGCATTGGAAACTGACTTAGGAGGGGCAGGAGCCTAGCTGGTGGCCCCGGATGGGGCCTCACAGGAGTCTGACAGTGCTCCTCTACGGTGGGGGCAGAGGCCTAGGGAGGGAGAAGGCTGGTGTTGGGTCCTGGGGCCCTTCCTGCCTCTGGCCCTGATGCACTCTGCTTTCCTGTCCATTAGGACGACAAGGAGTATGTGGGCTTTGCGACCCTCCCCAATCAAGTTCACCGAAAGTCCGTGAAGAAGGGCTTTGACTTTACCCTCATGGTGGCAGGTAGAGGAGGGGAAGGGCTGGGCTGGGCAGGGGGTGTTGCAGGTAGGATGTTAAATAATGTGGGGAGAGGGTATGGGTGAAGAAGGAAAAAACAGCCAGGGGCTTTGCCTTTTGCCAAAATAGCCCAGGAGTCGTGGGTGGCCAAAAGTGTGGTGAGAGGGTGTTGAAGTGGTACAAAGATGTGGGGGGTGAGAGGGTGTTGAAGTGGTACAAAGAATACTTGATGAAGAGATCTCTAATATTTGCCTTTTTCTGTGTGACCTTGGGCAATCTCTTACCCTTGCTGGGCCTCATTCAAATAAGAAGCCTAGACAGGCTGTTTTCTCTGCTTCCTTCCAGCTCTAAAATGCTATGGTTGTTTGTCTCTTTCCAATTAGATAAGAAAGCAGCTCCCTCCACACCTTGTTCTAGTGGGGTTGCCTTTTGGCTATAGCTCTTATCTTCTCCCCCTGGTAGGAGAGTCTGGCCTGGGGAAATCCACTCTGGTCAATAGCCTCTTCCTCACCGATCTGTACCGGGACCGGAAACTCCTCAGTGCTGAAGGTAAGGAAAGGAGAGGGGCCTGCAGACAGGCATGAAGACTTGGGAAATCAAACCCACACCAGAGCCTGGGGGCTGGGGCCTCCCCCAGCAGGCAGGAAACCATGGCTTCCTAGAGGGATTGACAGCATCTCTCCATAGGCCTGTGTAGCCTGGCAGCCCACCAGACAGCTCCCTACAGATTTGGGTGCCGAAGCAGGGCAGGGGCCAGAATCCTGCTCTTTGAGTCTCTGACCCCCAAAGGATTCCAGGAATCCAAGAAAAGAGCCGGGAGCAGAGAAGAGGCTGGGGCCAGCGCCAGCAGCCACCGGCATTTCCTGTGTTGGGAAATGTCCTCCTTGCTGGTTCCCAGAGAACAGGCCCCCAGGCAGCCTGGGATGGGAAGGGGGGCAATGCAGATGAAGCAGTCTGGGCAGCAGAGCTGGTTGGGGTGGGCGGTGTGTCCTGACTGGGCAGGTCCTTGCCCTTGCCCTGGCCTCAGTTTCCCCCTTCTCCAGAGCGGATCATGCAAACTGTGGAGATCACTAAACATGCAGTGGATATAGAAGAGAAGGGTGTGAGGCTGCGGCTCACCATTGTGGACACACCGGGTTTTGGGGATGCAGTCAACAACACAGAGTGGTATGTCTGACCAAGCACAGCCCCAGCTGCCCTCTCCCCACTACACACACACACACACACACACACACACACACACATCCATAGGCACAGACATAATCAAAACTTTCAGGGCGAAGGTTTGTCGTCTTGAGCATGCCACTGTTCCTTACAGGGCAGCTGTCTCCTCTGTAAAATGAGAGGCAAAGGGTTGGAATAGATGCTCTTTAACATCCTTTCTAACTCTGACCTATACTTCTATAGTGAGGGTGAAGATCTAAGATCAGAAAGCAAACCCAACTGAAAACATGTAGCACTGGGCCTGACATCTAGTGGTTGCTCAATAAACATCCTCCTCCCTCCTTCCTTTTCTTTCACCAGCCACATTTTAGGTGCCACAGACCACTTTTATTAAAGGGACTAGAGTGCCTTGAGGAAGGGGTGAGGAGGAGAAAGAAGAGGTGAAGGGGAGACAAATGGGTTGAACTTTGTTTAAACTCCAGGCACCCTCTAGGCTAGAAAAAAAAGGCGGCTTTACCTTACGCGCCATCATCCTTGACTTTCTTTTTTCAGGAACTGGAGGGATGCTTAGATAAGGGTCAGACGCAAGTGAGTAGATGAGAAGATTGAATTATAAGGACGGGAGAGGAGAGGGTACCCTTGATGAAGTCAGGCAAGGGGCACTAAGGCCACTAGACTAAGTTTAGACTTTGATTCAACATTTAGTAATTGCGTGGGCTTGAGCAGATGACTGCATTACTGTTTCTTCAGCTGAAACATACCAGCCCTTACCACCTTGCCCAGTTGATCTGAAAATCACCCCAAATGATGTATGTGAATGTGCGTTAAAAACGAAAGTAAAGAACTGTTTACACTCATGGATTTTAAGATTATAATTGCAGCACCAATGCAAAATATAAGCACCCGGCCCTTTGTTGAAAATGATGATGAGTTTCAAGATGGCCACTGCAGAGAAGGAAACCAACGGTGGGCCCCTCTGAGGTCAGGCCCTGTGCTGACTTCACTGGAGGTGGCCCGCCCAGAAAGCTGACCCTGGGTAATTGCCTCACAGACTTATCAGACCCTTACGGACCTTTCTGTGCTCTGGATCCCCAGGCTTTATCATTACTGTATGCCATGTTTTGGCTTAGCACATGGATTCATCTTCAACTACAGAGCCTTAGCCTTGAGGAGTGGGCTGTTTCTTCTTATAGTCTTGCCCTGGCACTGTGCTGGCACGTGGTATGTGGTCTCCTAATGGAAATATTCTTGATGGATTGAGGTGGCCTCTGTGTCATCTTCGCTAGGTATATGTCTCAGCACCCGGGGCTTGCCTCGTAACTCTACTCCAACCAGCACCTGGTTCCTACTGTAGCAAGTGTCGGCCCCTCCTTCAATCAATCTACTTACCTCCTCTTCCCTTCCCTCACAATAATAATTTCATTTGCTTGGCCTTTCACAGTATACAGTATGCCTGCACATATGCTTAGTCAACCAACAGGAATTTATTGAGCACATACTAGGTGTCTAGCCAGTGGTGGGCATTTTAAGGGATACAGAACAAGTATGCCTCATCCTGGTCACTGAGAGGCTTAGGGTCCTAGTGGGGGTTGGGGGTCGGGGAGCAGCAGTTCTCTCACATGTATGTCAATCAACTCAAGTTAGTAAATAGATCAGGCAGTGTAGCAGCAAGCATGCTGAGGAGTCAGAAGGTCAAGCAAGGGCTTGGGTTGGTAGAGAATTTGCTAACCAGAATGATCTGGATTATCTCTTAGCTGCTGTAGATGTCTTTCCTTCCCATGTGCAATTAAAGGGGCAGTGCTTACATGTCCACCTGTCAGGGCACCTGTCAGTGAGGATGAAGCTAAATAACAGAAGAGCAAAAGGCTTGAAAATTCAAGTTCTTGAATGTGTGAGTGTGTGTAATCATATATGATGTCACTGTGTGGTGGAGAGAAGGGGAGAGCCCTGTGTCCAGTGGAAGGAGTCTTCACAGAAGAGATAGTTCTTAGCTATGGCCTTGAAGGGTGGGATGGGTATACAGAGGTGGAGGCAAGGGTAGAAGCACATAAACAAAGGTTCAGAGGCTGGACTATGAACCTGCCTGTGAATGTGACTGAGGGCTTCCAGTTGGCATTCACCTGTAGGTACCTTATTGTTACTGGTCTATTTGGTCACCTTGGTCTTTTCCTCTTATCAAACTACTAGTATTTATTGAACTTTGCCTGTGTGCTTTGTCTGCTTTTCTAGTGGGATAGGTGAGATACACCCCTGTCATGCCCAGGTACCTCCCTGATGATGTGGGCAGGCAAGCCAGGGAATAACAGAGCCTTGAGGACACTGCTCAGGGCATGGGCCACTCTGTAGTCCCAGAGCTCACGAGGGAGCCCCCACTCCCACAGTTTCTCTGCTTGTCTGTCCCTGCCCCAGCTGGAAGCCAGTGGCAGAATACATCGACCAGCAGTTTGAGCAGTATTTCCGAGACGAGAGCGGCCTGAACCGCAAGAACATCCAAGACAACAGGGTGCACTGCTGCCTGTACTTCATCTCACCCTTCGGCCACGGGTATGGTCTAAGCCTGAGGCTCCTGACACCGCCAGGTGCTGCCAAGGGAGAAGGCTGAGAGCGCCAGGGCGGGGCTGCCGCTAGCCTGTGGTCACACATTCCTGTTCCCCAGGCTCCGGCCACTGGATGTTGAGTTCATGAAGGCCCTGCACCAGCGGGTCAACATCGTGCCTATCTTGGCCAAGGCGGACACGCTGACACCTTCTGAAGTGGAGCGCAAGAAACGCAAAGTGAGGGAAGCTGGTGGGCGGAGGGGAGCAGGTGGGCTTCTGGAAAGGATGGTGTCCCCGAACTGTGGGCCCCTCATGTGTTTGCCAGATCCGAGAGGAGATTGAGCGCTTTGGAATCAAGGTCTATCAATTCCCAGACTGTGATTCTGATGAGGATGAGGACTTCAAATTACAGGACCAAGCCTTAAAGGTGGGGCTACCGCAGGGCATCCCTTTTCTATCTCGTTTCTTTGGGGCAGAAGAGGGAAGTAGAATTCTTTTTAAGGGGTGGGAGAGGACCCTGGTTTCCTAGAGTGAAGCAGAGAAAATAAAGACATAGGTGCAAAAGCACAGGTAAGAGTGGGGGGTATTGACAGCCCCCCCAACTTTTTCCAGGAAAGCATCCCATTTGCTGTAATTGGCAGCAACACTGTGGTAGAGGCCAGAGGGCGGCGAGTTCGGGGCCGGCTCTACCCCTGGGGCATCGTGGAAGGTAAAGCACTGAGCTTGTGACCAGAGTATTTCCTTGCCCTCAGCGGCTCTCCCCATGCTCCTGGCTGACCCCTAGTCTTGCTATGCAGTGGAAAACCCAGGACACTGCGACTTTGTGAAGCTGAGGACAATGCTGGTGCGGACTCACATGCAGGACCTGAAGGATGTGACTCGGGAGACACATTATGAGAACTACCGGGCACAGTGCATCCAGAGCATGACCCGCCTGGTGGTGAAAGAAAGGAATCGCAAGTATGGCGGGAAGCCAGAACCGAGCTGGCAGGGGGGGAGCCCAAGTGCAGCCTTGGGTGAGAGCAAGCCCTTCTTCAGTTTTTCTCCAGGCGGCAAGCTCAGTCCAAGCAGGTGCTGGGGTCCGCCTAGCCTTACCAAGCCCCCTTTCCCCTTCCCCTCAGCAAACTGACTCGAGAGAGTGGTACCGACTTCCCTATACCCGCTGTCCCACCAGGGACAGATCCAGAAACGGAGAGACTGATCCGAGAGAAAGATGAGGAGGTGAGAGCAGTGCGGGGTGGTAGGGATTGACAGCATGGAGGGCCCTTGCTTAGTTATAAACCTCAATATTTCTTGGTTTGGTGGTAGGAAGATCCTTGGCCCTGGGACCTATCTGGGTGCTGGATTGGGGGACTGATTGCTCTCCCCCAGGGTCTCCATCACATCTCTGAGCTACCATGGCCCTGGCTAAGGGATCAGAGCTTGGGGGCACTTCCTTAACACCATAGAACTCTAAACGGCCCCGTTTTGATATGTGTGCCTGTTCCAGCTTCGGCGGATGCAGGAGATGCTGCACAAAATCCAAAGACAGATGAAGGAGACCCATTAGCTGGCTTTCAATCATGGATATTTAAATCTCTTCATCCTGCCCATGCCGGCCCCTCCCAGCACCAGCTCTGCTCAGGCCCCTGCAGCTACTGCCACTTCGCCTTACATCCCTGCTGCCTCCCCAGAGACTCAGAGGAAATAAAGTTTAACAAATCTATAGCTGCCTTCTGGTGTCGCTGTCTGTATCTTTACCACCGCCCGGAGACCAAGAAGATCCTAGGACCCACTTTTTAAAGGGTGCTGAAGGAGGGTGCTGGTTTCTGGCTTTTAGTAGGAAAGGGGGAGTAGGGGAAAATTTCTTATGACAGGGTTCAGTCTCTGCTTAGAATCCAACCTGGCCTCTTCATTGTACTGACCACATCTATCCTGCCTCTCTTATCTGGGTCCTGATCCTCTCTCCATCTTTTCCACATACAGTATTTTCAGTTCTATAGAAGCTTTGGATCTGAGAGCCATTCTTGGGAAAATATGGTATTACCTGCATGCAGCTTCCTGACTTCCTATTTCCCCTGATTTGGGGTACACAGAATTAAGTTCTGCACTCTAAGAAGCCTGTGCTAGAACACTGAACAAATACTGAAACCCTTGTGATCATCAAACACTATAGTAAGTGCTGGGAATGAGTAAAGTACAATCATTGTCCCAGAAGAGTTCAATATTCATGTAACAAATACTAAGCATCTGCTAGGTTGCAGATACCGTTCTAGACCCAGGTTAAAGCAAGTGAACACGGGCAAGGTTCTTGTTTTGCTGGAATTTACCAGCTGCAGTAAAAGTTCCAACGTCCTGTAAGCAGAGACACGTGAAGACATTTTGGCCCCGGGGTCCGGTACTGAAAGCCTTCAGGCCAATTCCCAAAGTGAAGCTTCAAAGTTGAGAGTCTGAATCAACGGTTCTCCATTTCTGCCGGGTTCGTGGTATCGCTTGGCCACGGCGACCTCCAGCGGCCACCCTCCGCCATACTGCCTGCTCTGGCTCCCAGGAGGGGAGAGAAGGGAGGAGCAAAGAGCTGGTTGAGTCCTGTTCCCACTCTTCTTACAGACCAGGCGGTCACAACTAGCTAGTGGCAGTCTGAGATCCAGATTTCATATCTCTAAAATAAGAGATCTTTACTCGGGACTGACGGAACATGCAGGTCCTGAAGGACGGCAGGGTCGGTTCGCTGATGCAAAGTCAGAGTCGGAGGAGCCCGTCACCGCGCAGAAGAGAGGAAACCCTCCCGCCTTCATTCGGAGAAGACCGAAGACATAACTTCGCGCTCAGGCCTCCCTCCTCTCAGCCTGCGGGGTCTTTTCTCCCTTTCTGGGTTTGGGACGAGATGACCCAACGAAACCAAAACTGGACACGGATGAACTGAGGTGCCACCGGGAATCTGTTTGGGAACTACACCCAAGGCGTGGTCGTCGCCGGAAGTGGCTGTCAGGCCTGTGCCCCAAGGCCCCGCCTCCAATTGCGCTACCAGTAGGCGACAGCCACCCCCACTTCCGGCCCCTGGAGTCTCTTCCAGCAGCCCCCCTTTTACTGCTCTGTCATTGGCTGTCGCAGGGACGCGCTGTGATTTCCCATTGGTCGAGCCTCCTCTCCGGGGCCGTGCCTCCTCTCTCCAGGTACTGTCGTGTCTTCCGGCACCCGATAGGCTAAAGGCTGAGGGCGTCTTCCCGATTTGACCAATGAGCGGAGTGAAGAGTGAGGGCGGCGGCTGCGTGGTGGGGGCAGGGCGGGACTTGGTGTGGCTATTGGCCCGGGCGGGCGCAGACCGGAGATACGATTGGTTGGGGAAAGAGACACCGTGGTGGGGTCGAAGCTGCGCGGCCTCGGCAGCTGGGGGAGACGGAAGTGGTGAGAGCGTGGCCTCGGAGGGTCGGGCGGACGCTGCCTGGGTGAGTCACCGTGCCCTGTGCACTGCCAGTCTGGAAACCGCTACGACCGCGTCTTGCCTCGCCCCGCCCCAGCCCCTCCGGCTTTCATGGGCCCCGCCCTCTGTCATTCGGGGCCCCGCCTCCGAATCTTTAGGCTCCGCCTCTAGAACCTGGACACCTGGGCTCTCCTGCCAGCCTGGCCCGCCCTCCTTCCCCGGGACCAGATCTCCTTGGTCCGGGAGCCCTGGGCATCCCAGGCCTGGTCCTTGTCCCTCCTTCCCTCTCTCCATTTCCCCGAAGCTGCGTGCTAGTGGGCGGTGAGGCAGCACCTCTGGCTTGCCTCTTACTGGCTCCCCCGTGAGGAAGGGTGGGCTGTGATCAGGGAGGCGAGCAGGACACAGATGGAGGCTTTTATCCCCGCAGCCTTCCACAGAGCACTGCTGGACTGCTCCTGAGCTCGGATAGCAGGCATGAGGGGTAGTATCAGTAAAATCTGGGCCCGGCTCCCTAAGTGGGCCAAAGAGGAGGCCCATCCTGAATTTCTGTTGATTGGGCCCATTTGACAGGTACTGACTCTGAGGCCTGGGCTGGCCCGATTCTTTCTCTGTTGTGTGGCCTCCTCCCACAAACCTGCATCTCACTTGGTGTCAAATACTTTAAGCAGGACCTATTCAGTCCTACTGCCAAAAGGCATTCTGCTCACAGGTTGTGGTCCCCTCCCTCTTGTCCTCTGCTCTGGACTCTGCCCCCAGTAAACAGGTCAGGTGGGTGCTACTTCTAGACTTAGAGGCTGGCAGAGTGTTCTTGTGGATTCATGTCCTTCCAGGGCCAGGAGTGAGTCCTGGTTTGGGCAGCCTCTCTTTTCAGAGTTGGCAGTTCTTTTGCTTTCCCCAAGAGAACAGTGTTTGGAGTGTTCTTCTCCTTCTGGTCTAGGAATCAGGACTCTTGACTTCTGCTGAATAATTTTGGATGACACTCATTCCTGTGCCAGAACTTTGTGGCCGACTCCATGCAGAATCACTTGTTGCTTTCTCCCCATGTAGCTCACATTGCCTCTGTCTAGCAAGGGGACATATGGAGAAGCCAGATTCTCTGTGGAATTCGCTGTAGAGGTTAGGAGTAGATGTGTGGCATTGGCTGATTCTAAGGTAATATTAACGGTGTGCTCTGTAATTTTATGTTTCTGTCTTTTTACAGTAAGAAGCAGGCAGCCAGGACCCTCACCACAGTAGAATGGTGAGTATTCTCTCTTTCCTCAGACCACTGTATTTTCTGTAATCCTTCTGTCTCTCTCTGTGAAGCTGCCCTGCCCCACCTGGACCTTGAGCTCAATGCTACTCTGTTTAGCCTCTAAACAGGGTCATCCCTCCTGGAAATAACTTAAGGTTTCTTTAGGTTGCAAACCACCAGCCAACATACAGCCCTGGGACAGGAAGCCTCTAGAAGTCTTCCTCACATGCTATGTATGCCATACCGTCCCTATTACTACCACTGGCTCTCTTCGCCTTTCATAATGGCCCTTCTCTTACTTTTCTTGAATCCCGGGTGGAAGCTCTGTTCTGGTCTGAAAAACCAGGCCTCCTTTATCTCAAGATCCTTGCACTTCCTAGTGGACCCCTTGAATATTGTGGGTGTTCTATCAGGAGTGACTCCACCAAAACAGTGGGGTTTCTGCAGCTCTGAGATGCTGCTGTCTTTTAAGCTACTGCACTCAGTAGCTGACTAGATATACAGCAGGATAGCACCCTCAACGGGCCCAAAATATCACTGGGTTGCACAGAGGGTGAGAGTGGGGGTGATTATGATCCTGTGTACCTTCCATTAACTGTAAATGCCCTTCTCTCACCTCACATTCAGGGAACCCCTTAACCAATCCCAGAGAACTAGGAGGAGGAAGCAGTGAGATGAAAAGAGAGTGGAGAGTTACAGGCCTGGCCCATACCGGGCCCTTGCTCTGGCTGTGTCTTTTCAGTTTCCCCAAGTGTCCCCTGGGCAGGTTAAGGAATTCAGTTGGTGAGAGGACTCTCTCCTTCCCTCCACAGGCACGTGGGTATGTGATTCTCATCTCTACCTAGAAAGCCTGCTGGTTTTGCTCCCCACCAGCTGATAGCCTCCTTCCTCTTTTCTTCTGTGACTCTCCAAAAAGACCATGGGATTTAGAGTGAGCCTAGTCTACTTTTGAATCCTAGCACCACCACTTAAATAGCTTAGGTAACTCACATATTTTCTTTCTAAGCCTGACCTCTCACCAGCAAAACAGGTTAATTCTTGGAGAGTTGAAAGGTTTTAGTAAGATAATGTTTGCAGCCTGCCTGGTTCACAGTAGATGCTAAATACAATGTCAGATTTTCCCCTATACCTTCTTCTCCCCCAAAGCAAAACCAAAGCGCTGGTTCCTGAAAGTCATTGGGCACAGGAAGTGTGGGGTCCCGACCAGCTCCTTTGTGACTCTTGATGACACTGAGCTTGACTCCTTCTTATTCCCTGGCTCTCGACCCAACTCCTTCCATACCCTACTCTTGGGTTCCAAGTTTTGTTTTTTACATAGCTTTTGTGGTCCATAGTTCCAGTCTTCTCTTTCCCAGAAAATCCTTCTCCAAGAAGGACTTTCTATCAGACGTCAGAGAATGTGAAACAAGGGAGAGATGGAGCTGGAGGATTAGGGTTGGGCAGGGGCCATGGAACAAAACAGTTCTAGAACTTCCCTTTCAGAAGTGTAGAGTGACCAACCTGGCATAGACCAGTGTCTATTCTAAAGGGCAAAAAAGTGAGTGGGATTTAGTGATGTCACAGGATTGGAGGACACTGGTGGACAGGGGTGTGGTGGGTGGTGGTTTTGTGGGGAAAGTAGGAAGCCTTGAAATTCTAGGTGAGCCTTATCTTGGGAATTTAGGACAGGCACTGGGGGAACTTAGAGTGGGGAGGGCATGGGGACTGAGTGTGAAAAGAGGGGTGTGGGCTGGCTCATCTGAGAATACGGGAAATGAAAAGATGTAGGAGAGCTCTCCTTACCCTCTCACGGGGTCTGGGGGCAGTCCCGCAGCCCAGAATGCGTAAGCCCCCAGACATCCCCTGAAGACGACCTCGCTCGCGGCCCTACGAGCCGCGAGGAGGGAGGAGCCTGGAGCTGTGGGTTGGGCCCCGAGGATCCGCCCCCACGCTCCTCGCGCCGCTGGGGGCTCTCCCCGGGTCTGGCTCCCCTCCCTTCCGCGCTCGTGCCGGAGGGCGGAGCCGGGCTCGCTCCATTGTGGAAAGGAGGGGAGAGGCGCGCGGGAGCCTTGTCGAGGCCCCGCCGCCAGCGCGCTTGCCTCCTGGTCGCCGCTGCTGCACCTGGCGGGCTCCGCAGCCGGGATGCGGCGGGCGCCCGGCACTGACGGGCAGCGCAGCGGCTCCGGGGACATGTGTGCTGGCCCAGACCGCCCGCGACCATGAGCCTGACCGCCCGAGTCTCCTGCTCCATGCTCAGCTGCTTCGTAAGTGTTGGCCTGGTCTGCGGGGGGCGGGGGGCCCGGGGTGCCAGTGCTTGCAGCACCCGCAGCCCCGCCCAGGGCCACCCCTTGTGATTCCGAATTTTAGCTCATCCCCCTTCCCGTGGCCTCTGGCAGGGTAGGAAGAGATTCCTTTTCTTTCTTGGACTTGCTTTCATCTTCGGGGGCCGGGGATTATGGAAAGCGGGCGGGGGGGGGTTGTGTGTGTGTGGAAATTCTGTGACCCATCTTGGCCCCGCAGCCACTGCCCTTGACTGCAGATCTCCAGGCCCCGCCCTTCGGGGTACATCCCTTTACCTCCGCCTCTCCATCTTGGTCCCACCCGCAGCATCCTTGCTTAGGGATGAGGGATGTGGCTGGTCTGGGATGTCAGGGGGCCTGTGGGGGAGCACAGGATGTCTGAGCAGT
>PITA01025709.1:0-23634 GCA_004023965.1 Spilogale gracilis
GGACTGGAAGAGATTATGCTGAGTGAAATAAGCCAAGAAGAGAAAGTCAAGTATCGCATGGTTTCACTTACTTGCGGTGCATGAGGGGTAAACTGGAGGACAATGGGTGAAGGAAAGTAAATGGGAACTAGGGTAATCTAGGGAGGGAAATGAAACAACAGAGACTTTGGACACAAAAACAAACTGAGGGACTTGGAGGGAAGGGGGTGGAGGGATGGGAGAGCCTGGTGGTGGGTACTGGGGACACCTAAAGCGTGGAGCACTGGGTGTGGGGAATGGGGAATGAATCTTGGAACACTGGGAAAAAAAAAAAATTTAGTAACAATTAAAAAAAAAAGTGAGGGACTCAACACTATCCTTCTTCCCCACTCACCTACACTATATCATATTACTTTATTATGATCTTAATAGCAGTATCTCATTACATCTCTTTTTCTTCTCTCAATTTGTCTTTTTGCCCTTTTAGCAGGCAATCAACTCCTATTTTACCTGTCAATACTATCTAGTACCATGACTTTGAGTTTATGATACAATTCCTTCCTCTCACTTTTATCACAAATCCCCATAAAGGCTTAAGTGAGTGGCAGAGACAGGAATAGACAATGATGTTTCAGATGACAAAATTGGAAAGAAATCCTGGAGGGTTGGCAGGGGAAACAACACTGACATGCAGCCTCCCAAACTAGTCTTTACTTTTCTGATTTCAAGACTCCTATGGAAAGAGCCACCCCGCAAACAGAAAGCAACTCTCACTGAGACAACTCTCACTGAAAGGGCATTCATCACAAGCCCCCCTTCAGGATGAAAAGGCTTTACTGAAGATTCCTAGAAGCTCAAGTCTGTTTACATGTGTTTAATTTAGTAAATATTCATTCAAAAACTGTGTGCAAAGCACACCAAGCAGGATGGTGCTGGAGATGATAAAAGTTCTGGTGGTGCCCTCCAGTGACTCATAGTCTAGAGCCGGTCTCGGTCTGGGGATGGAGAGGCAGAGAGGGTGCATGGACCCCTTTGTGAATCAGATGACATTTATAGGTCAGAGAAAATTGTTCCAGAACCCCGTACACCCTCATGATTCAGCAAATAATTTCTCAGGGCTTATAGAGTTCCTGGATGTTGGACGAGTAGGTTGTGTGTGTGTTCTAGAACATCTGACCTCGAAACTCATGGGGGTGAGCTTTCTGTCTTAGTTAGTCCTATCCAAATACAGAGACCAAGTCACTCAAATAGTTTAAGAAGGGAGTAATATCCTGCCCTTGGAGCTCAAAATTCTCTTGTTTATAGCTGCTAGATAAAATGCCTTAATCTGGTCAGACTTGTGTTTTGAGTCCTTCTTTCCCAGCAGGGACTGAATGACCGTATTCCCCAGAACGCACAGCTAACCAAGGCACTACTCAGAAAAGCCAAGGCCCTCCTTGCTGGACTTGCCCACAATACTTCCTGCCTCCCCCCCCCCCCATTTCCCCTTTAAAGCCCCTGGGCAATACCTCCCGGGGCCTCATTCTAAAATCTGACCTCCTCAGAGAGGAGGGCTCCTCTTAAAGAGGTTGCGGAACCCCACCCTGCTAGGACATCTCTAGCCAGGGATATGGCTACAGGGAGTTTCTGGCATTTGTGAGTTGGCTGGTGACTGGGGATTTTCCAGTCTTCTTACTCTGTAAAAGCAACCAGATTTTTCACTCGATGTTATTAGGATGTTGAGGTGTCACTAAATTGCTGGGGGTGACATGTGGAATTGAAGTCTCATCCTCTACACCCTCTCTTAGGAAAGGGGACAGTTTCCATTTGGCTTCTCTTTCTGATCCTCAGGCCCAGAGCCATGGGATTTGTTGAAACTCTGAGATTGCATGCATTGTCTCATGTCTGTCATTCCTCGTCTCTGGATGTTAGTGCTTCAAGCAATACACAAAGGAAGCTCAGATATGCCTTCATTTGGAATACTGCTACTCCACCTCCTAGTGATAATATACAGTGCTTTTGGTTTTAAAAGGCTTTCATCTTTATTGTTATTTTAACAATTGTTATTCCTCTCCAGATGGAGTATCAGTTGGGATCGCACAGGAATCAATTCAAAGAGTATGACTGAAAATTATTTAAAGAGGGAACGACTTACAGAGTTATACCAGAGGCCAACCAGGAAAACAGAAAATATGTTGACTGTTTTAATAAAAAAGAATTAGTTTAAAAGAGTTGGAGATCTTTATACAGAGTATTGAAAGTGTCAAATTCATAAGGACAGAAAATAGAATGGTGGTTGCAAAAAGCTAGGGGGAGGGGAGTTGTTCAATGGGTACAGCGTTTCAGCTGTGCAAGATGGATCAGAAAGTTCCAGAGCTCTGTTTCACAGCATTGTAGGCACACTTAACATTTACAAATGGTTAGGATGATAAATTTTATCTGATGTGTTTTTTGACCACAGAAAGAAAAAAGAAAAGAAAAGAAAAGAAAAGAAAAGGAAAGGAAAGAAAGCATTGAAGAGCTGAGTATGTGAAAAGGGTTCCCTGAGGTAAGAGAAAAGAACTGCAAGGAAGCCACAATGCCTAGCTGGCTCAGTCGGTGGAGTGTGAGACTCATCTCGGGGTCATGAGTTTGAGCCTCACACTGGGTGTAGATAGTACTTACTAAATAAGTGCATAGACAGACAGACAGACATATTAATGTGAAAAGAGGTTAGCACTACCCTGGCCAGGGAAGCAAGAGAAGAGCCTTGAGGGGGCGGTGATATAACCCGGAAGCTCAAGGCACTGCCAGCCTGATTCGGGTTACCCGGCTGTACTAACGGTTCAGGAAATCCTGGCTGTTGTGAGGGGACCACAACTGGAAAAGCAAGCAAAGGCAGGACCAGGTCCCTCCTTCTCCTCAGCCTTGCAAGATCCCTGTGGTGCCCAGTGTTGGCAGAATTAACAGGGAGTTGTTGGCACAGAGGGGTGTCATTTGCAAAGTCCCATCCTAGCACCAAAAAGCAGGGTGTAAAAGGGTTCGGAGCTTTGATGGATTCCAAAGGCCTAGAAGAGAACATAGGAAAGTAACGGCTTCAACATCAGCCACGGCGACTTCTTTCAAGACACGTCTCCAAAGGCAAGGGAAACAAAAGTGAAAATGAACTTTTGGGACTTCATCAAGATAAAAAGTTTCTGCAGAGCAAAGGAAATGGTAAATAAAACAAAAAAGCAACCCACAGAATGGGAGAAGATATTTGCAAATACACTACAGATAATGGGCTGATAGCCAAGATCTATAAAGAGCTTCTCAAATTCAACACCCAAAAACCAAATAATCAAGCCCCCCAAATGGGCAGAAGATATGAACAGACACTTCTCCAAAGAAGACATACAAATGGCTAACAGACTCATGAAAAAATGTTCATCATCATTAGCCACCGGGGAAATTCAAATCAAAACCACATTAAGATACCACCTTACATCAGTTAGAATGGCCAAAATTGATTAAGGCCAAGAAAGAACAAATGTTGGAGGTTTTGCAGAGAGGGGAATCCTCTTATACTGTTGGTGGGAATGCAAGTTGGTGCAGCCACTTTGGAAAAGAGCATGGAGGTTCCTCAAAAAGTTAAAAACAGAGCTACCCTAACAATTGCACTTTGGATATTTACCCCAAAGATACAGATGTAGCAAAACGAAGGGCCACATGCACCCCAATGTTCACAGCAGCAATGTCCACAATTGCCAAACTGTGGAAAGAGCCGAGATGCCCTTCAACAGATGAATGGATAAAGATGATGTGGTCCGGATATACAATGGAATATTACTCAGCCATCAGAAAGGATGAATGAATACCCAACTTTTGCATCAACATGGAGGAAATGGAGGAGATGATGCCAAGTGAAATAAGTCAAGCAGAGTAAGTCAATTATCATATGGTTTTACTTATTTGTGGAACATGAGGAATTACATGGAGGACATTAGGAGAAGGAAGGGAAAAATGAAGGCAGGGAATCAGAGGGGGAGGATATAGATGAGGCTATGGTTTCCAGGAAACAAACTGAGGATTTGGGGGCAGGTGTGGGGATGGGTTAGTCCGGTGATGGGTATTAAGGAGGGCATGTATTGCATGGAACACTGGGTATCATGTGCCAACAATGAATCGTGGAACACTACATCAAAAACTAATGATGTACTGTATTGTGCCTAACATAACATTAAAAGAAAGGGTTAGAAGCTGAGCAATATTAGCTTAATTAGTGTGCACAAAAGGTGTGGGGCAAGGGACAGGGAATGGTAAACCACTACCAACTGGGAACAGCAGGAGGCAGTTAACACCCCAAGCCTAAGAGGCCAGAAGAAGGAATGACCTTATAGGCACCTCGTGAGGGTCAAGGCTGTGGGACAGGGGAGACCAGCAGGAACGGTGATCCCCAACCTAAACTAGAGCCAAGCAAAGAGGAAGCAGGCCAGAGTCGGGGGATAACGCCCTGAATTTTCTAACCCTAGCTGCTCATCTCCTGAAAACCAGCCTCAGCTTAGCCAAACTGAACTGGAAGCCAGAGATCAATATGTTTAGTATTCATTTCATGAAAATAGAGCCTACCATATACACATATCTGCATCTTCACTCTACCTCCTAAGGACAACAATAACAACAAAACAGAAATCTCTCCAAGTGAATACAGATCAACCCATTCTTTCTAAGCAATAACTTGGCATGAAGAAAATTTGCTTAAATTTTAAGGGTAAAAAATTAGAAAAACTAAGTGAAAAATTGGAATATTTTCAAATCTGTCAAATGCCTCTTATACACCACTAAGATACTTGTTGATTTTCACGACCCCTTACTGTAAAGAGTAGACCAAATGTTTATCACCCGCTTCTCTTGCCAGTGATTGAGCTGTCTTTAGGTTCCTCCTCTAAAATGGGAACCATAATAATTAAGCTCAAAGGATTGTTTTGAAGCTGAAATGAGAAAAAAATTGGTGAAAGTGCTGTAAAAAGATGAGGTTTTATTTCCGGTTCCCTTGAGTCCCCTCTGGAACTCGGTGGGACCCTTTAGAGCACCACCATCACCAGCATCACTGCCACCACATGGCCCGAGCACCTTCGTCACCACTTCCATCGTCCTCAGCACCTCCATGGCTGCTAACAGCATCACCATCACCATTATCATCCCTAGTATCATCTTGGCTCCAGGTCCTAAATTTCCTTGCATTTCATTGCCTTTGGGGCCATCAAAATTTTACTGAGCAACAAAACAAAACAAAACAAAACAAAAAAACCTCTTTCAGGGAAATGAGATGTGGGATTTGGAGTCAGAAGAGCTGCACGGAGGCCTGCCTGGCCAGTGACCATTTGTAGGTGCCTTCTGAGTTTCCCAGTTTTCTCATCTGTGAAGCAGGAATACCTACCCACCTCTGCTGATTTCCTTCTGCCCTTCCAAATCCATTCTCAGCCCTTTGCTATTCCAGTCTGTATTCATGGAGGACAACCTTCACAAACCAAATCATCTGAGCTCTCTTGTATGTACACATGGTTGTACAAATATTGACAGAAGGACTAGAAAATGTACACACTAAGCTTCAGTTACCTGGATTAAAGGGGCAAGAGCGTAAGCATCTGCCCTGGCCTCAGGTCATGATCCCAGTATCCTGGGACAGAGCCCCATGGTGGCCTCCCTGCTCAGCGGGGAGCCTGCTTCTCCCTCTCTCTGCCCCTCCCCAGCTCATACTCTCATGGTGCACACACATTCTCTCGCTCCCAAATAAATTTTTAAAAATTAAATAAAAAATAAAAACATTATGCTAAGTAAAAGAAATGAGACACAAAATCATGCCTATGTATGATATCATTTGTGCAGAATTCTAGAAAACGCAAAATATGTAATGATGGAAAGGAGATCAGAGGTTGCCTGGGACCAAAAGTGGAGGGAGAAATTGACCACGGCAGGACATGAGGGAACATTTTAGGGTGAAAGAGATATTTGGTGTCTTCACTATGGTAGTGGTTACAGGATACATACATGTCAAAATTCAACTACCTGTATTTAAATTGGTATAATCTATACGTAAATTATACTTCAATAAATTTTCAAAATATCTATGGCATATTACAAATGGGAGATACTCTATCAGAGGATCCCGACGTGCATTACTATAAATCTGTACAACTCAAATGTAGATGGAGGACCAGAGCTGACGCGAGCCAGTGCACGAATCAGTCCAGTTCGCAGACGCCAGCGACGACAACAACAACATTGATGATGTGCCTTTTACAGAAATCCATCACTACTGCAAGGAACAAGAGAAAACTCTATAGGGACCTGGTGGGTGTCACATTTTAAAAGAGTTTTATGCAATGGACTATTCAGTTATAATACAACTTAGTAGGAGATGGAGAGTGGTCTCAGGGCCACCGGGGCCAAAAAAGTCTGCTAACCTTTCCAGACTGCACTTTCTTAACTTTATAAACTAAAAATAATACTAGCCTGCAAATGCCAAGCTTTCAAGACCCCTATTGCCACTGAGAAATAATTCCAAAGACATGAGAGGAAACATTGATGGACTCAGACACAAAATGGATTTGGCTCATCGATGAGCTAGCCTTGTGCTAATGGTTCGGGAAGTTTAAAGCAACATAATTAGATCCTTGAATTCATGGAAAAGCAAAGCCCCTCTTCTTTATGCCAGTCCAGTGGCTCTCACTTGGCCCATATCCTAGAAACATCTGTGCAACTTTTATAAAAAGTAGAGATTCCTGAGCCCAGCTCTTGAAACATAGGACTTAGGAGGCCTAGGGTGCAGCCCAGAGAGCTGGGTAAGTTCCATGGGGGACCCTGCAATCAGCTAATGTTGAGCGTGCCCTGCTCTGTTTATGCAGCCCAAGCAGCCAAAACTGTCCTCTCAGAAAGTTCTGTGATAGTCATTCAGCACCACCCCCACCCCGAGTCCAAAGAAACACAAAGCGGCTTCCATACAGTATAGACACCTTTCTATGTTTCCATTCAAAGGGCTTATTCTGAATCTTCTTTCCTACTTCCCAAGTACTGATGACTGAGTCAGTTGGCAAATAGTACCTGTGAGGCACTGTTAGCACCTTATGCAATAAAGGTACAAGGAAATGAGACAGCCTCCTGACCTGCCTGACACCTTCACAGACACCCAGTCTTGAGAGCCAGGCTTCTCAAGAGCAGTAAGAATCAGCTCTTCCTTCATGTCCTCAAAAATCACGCACTGGCTGCCTGCTATCAAGCTTGATTCTAGGCACTGGGACACAAGATGGAGTTATGGACAAGCCTCTTATTCGTGGCTATAGTCCAAATCAAGGAGATAGGTACAAAACAAAACAAAACAAAAAGACAGCACCAGATTTTGATCTCTGTAATGCAAGAAATTAAAAATATGCAGTGATAAAGAGTGAAGGACGAGAGGCAGGCCAAAGGGGTGGGCAGTGAGATGGGGAGGTAGTCAGGGAAGGTCTCCAAGGCAGTGACGTCTGAGCTGAGACTCAAGAAGAAACCAGCATGCAGAGAGCCCAGGTGGGAGTGTGCATAGGAGTGTGACAGCTGAGGTCTGGCAGGATGCAGGTGACACCCAAAGACTCTTGACAAAAGTACAGACAAAATTTAATGAAACCAGAGCAACTGGGATCTCCCAAACATGGAGGGAGCCAGGGCACTCCTGGGACACAGCCAATCCCCAGTGACCCAGCCAGAAAGAAGCCCAAAGAATAAATATCCTGAATTAAGTATGTTTTCCCTCCCTCTGCTGACCCTCTGCTAGTACTTTCCATTGGCTAATTCCAGTAGGAAGCCAGTACACCAGCATGTCCACAGAGGCAATTCATACGGTCAGCCTTGGGGTCATAGAACAAAGTAAGAAAAGATGGACACTGGGAATGAAAAGGCAAAGGGAAGGCATCAGCATAAACAGCAAGTATGAAGGCTGGAGATGGGAAAGAGCAGAGCTTATTCATGGAAGAGAAGGGCCACTGACCTGGAGCTCAGAGGACAGGGTTTAAAATGAGGACAGAGAAGAGACAGGCTCTGACCATATGGGACCCTGTATGCTGAGGTTGAGGTACTGGTACTTCATTCTCTGCCCAACGGGAAGACTTTGGACCATGTAGAAAGTTGTTATGGTCCTGCCTCCATGAAGCAGGCACTTGTAGGGGCGGTAAGGATGGATGCAGCAGCAACCGGTGTAGTAGGCTTGCGATGTACTCAACCCAGAACTCCAGTGTAGGGACAAATTAGATTCCACTAGGTCAAGAGCTCATCTATTCTTACTCACTAGTTCTTATCAACTCTAGGAAAATGAAAGGAGCAGGGACATAACCCTGAGACCAACACAGTGATTGAACTCGTCTTTGTAGGGAAAACTCAGCCTCTTTGGTTAGACATGCTTAATCTCTAGATTTTGGCACCAACCCTGCCCTCCAGGATGGTGTATGGAGGGAGAGAAGCATGCGTGACCTTATGGATTTGGGGGGAAAGAGACCTCAAAACCATGCAGGGTGCCTCGTCCCCCATATCATTAGCCTACAGCGGTGTTGTTACGGGCTGCCCTGAGGCTGAGCTGGTCTAGCTCTGGTTTATACCAGGCTCTCAGCCGGGTGGGACTAGCAGTCACCTCTGCTATCACTGGCATTACAGGCCCCTCTGAATGCCTCACAGTCCCCATCTCAATAGGCCCATGTCAGCCCTGTGGCTCACAAATCCATGTTCACGCCTTGGAAGAAGAGAGGAGGACTTGGAGATACAAATGAGACCCTTACTCTCTTGGACCACATCTCTGAATTTACTTACATGTGGTTACCATCCAGATTGACCAGAAATACCCCTTATCACAGGGCCTCCAGGTGACTTCTTCCCAGTGTCCCAGACTAGAAGCCAAGGAGGAGCCCCTTGGCCCTCCGTTTAGGTATTTAGTTCACTTCTCTCACTCTGGGCTTCCTTAACCAACCATTATCACCTCTCTTCTTTCCCTCTTGTCTTCCTCCTCCAAAAATCCATGTGGACAGGTGTGCAGGCTTCATTATCAGAGCCCATCATCTGCACAGCCTTCTCACTCATTCAAAATGATTGGTGGATAGTACAGACTTTCTATGTGTTATAGGAGACATTTATAATCTAGTCTTTTAGTCCTTATCTCTGCTATGTAAATGGGCATTAAAAACATTTATAAAATCTTTTCTTTCCCTACAAAGACTAGCTTTCAAGTCTACTGTCTTTTTCTACAACCCTATTTTTTAATGTCAGAAGCCAAACCTTAGCTTTTTCAGTTTGCATTCTTTTTTATTTTTTAGATTTTATTTGAGAAAAGAAAGCACAAGTGGGGGGAAGGGAAGGGAGAGGGAGAAGCAGACTCCCCACGTGGAAGCAGGGAACCTGATGCGATGTGGGGCTCGATTCCAGGACCCTGAGATCATGACCTGAGCCAAAGGCAGATGCTTAACCAAAGGAACCACCCAGGTATCCCTCAGTTTGTATTCTTTTATCCCCTCTCAGAGCAGGTATATTTGGGAAAAAGAGAAAAACACATTAAATTTTTCCATGTTACTGCCATCACTACACTTGTTAGGAATCTGTCTTAATGGTCTAGATGAGAGAGAAATGTAGCATGCTGAAGGGAAGCAGAGAGCAGAAAAGAGAGAGCAAAGTAGACATATGTTGGAAATATTTTGGAATTAAAATAGAATTGGCTGAAGGATAAGATCGTTAGGGGTGAAGAAAATGGGGAACCAAGAATGACTCCTAAGTGAGTAAAAGACAGATGGTCCATTTGGGAATATTAGAGAAGAAACAGCTTTGAGGCAAGAAAAGTCAAGGATTCTGTTTTGCACCCAGTAAATGTGAAATTTCAATAAACATCTAAGTCATCATGTCAAATAGGCCACTTAGAAGAGGGCCCACAGATGATAAAAAGTTTGGAATCAGCAGTATACAGATGGTGCTAAAATCTTATGAAGAAAGGCTAAGTCTACGTACGGACTATACCAGGGATGAAAGCTTCTGGAGGCCAAATCACATTAGGACAAGGGGGCCAAGAAGAATAATCCTGACCCAATTCAAACCTGCCTCAAGGTAAGCTCTCAAGATTCAGTGTAACATTTAAGGTCCAGACTCAGGCACCATAAACCCATCTAGGTTTCAGCTACAACCACAAAGGAGAGAGAAAATGTGTATCTGGGAACTAGGTAGTTATTTTTGTAGAGACTTTTATCTGAGAGAAAATAACAAACACTTGGGATCCTTCATCGTGGAGATCATGGAGAAACAAAACACTCCCAAATAAACTAACTTTTCTATCCACAAATTTTGATCAGTTTTTCAGCCCAGAAGCCACCCAGAGCGTGGGCTCTCTGACTACCCAAAACCATACACTCTAACATTTCTGTTGTTGGGTAGGAATAGGGGGAAAAAAGAATGTATTGGCTCCTCTAACTGTGTGTGGGGAGGGGCAGAGTGCAGCAATGGGGGTGAAAGGAACAATACCGGTTCCAAAGAGATATCCCCAACTGCTGAAACAAATTTCCATCTGGGTTCCTTAAGAATTTCTTCCTTGCGAGTTCCTTCCTTGCGAGTTCCTTCACTCTTCTGAAACAGCAAGGTACCCTCTCCACCACAGGGGAATGGAAGGAAGGATGGCAACTATAAGACAGATACGCTGCTTAAGGTTTTAGGGAAACTTATGTGGATGTCACACAAAGGCAGGAGGAAAATAGAAAATGATAAAGAAGACGTGATTCTTCAAAATCAACATGTTTATGTAGGTAGGGTAAAAGAGAAAAAGGGAAGAAGACAAGAGGGAGAGGAGGGTTAAGAACAAGGGAAGAGAAAGTTCTTTTTCAGGAATGATTACTATTTAACTATAACCTTCTTGCTCCCTCTGGAGGACAAGGGTATGAATAACATGTCTGTAAATGAAACACTGTAATAGATGGCCTGGGCTTCATTTGGACGGCAAATTTCTTCACTTTAAAATAAGTCAGGAAAAAAATAATAAAATAAAACCAGTATCAAATAAAAGGACAAAATAAGGACAAGGTGGGCACTTTCCATATATTCTGAAATTTGAAGCTCAAAAATTTAAGGTAATTTGTGAGCAAAGTCAGAGTATACAGCACTAATCAAAATTTTAAGACAGGCCTTATAGGATGGGGAAAAGGTATAATACGGCATTAGCCTACATTAATCTATCTCCCAAACAGCCCATTGATTCTTTTGTAAATAGGAAGATTCTTTAGGATGGTGGGTTCTTTTTTTAAGGTTTTACTTTTAAGTAATCTCTACACCCAATATGGGGCTTGAACTCACAACCCCTAGATTGTCACACGCTCCGCTGACTGAGCCAGCCAGGCACCCCTAGGATACTGTTTCTCCTCACATCAACGTAAAGTCATCTTGGAAGGACAATGTCTAGACTTTGTTTCAGATTTTTTGTATTTTAACAAGGATGTCATTGTCACCAGGCAACTCTGTATTTTGGATGTACGTGTAACACAAAAGTTAAATTATCTCATATATCTAATGACTAGTTTGACAGTAACCATAGTATTACAGTTTGTTTCCTAAGACCTAGCAGCTGAATTAAGAAAAGTCAAGGAGCCAAAGACAATGAAACTTCATAAAGCTAGTGTTCATGAGAACGTTCTTCAAGGTCTCAATATATCTCAAGTGTTATCTCAATTTAACACTTAACAAAAAGTAGTTCCAAACCAGTAGCCCTGAAACTCATTTTGGAAAGCCTCATTTCAGCCTAACGATTTTATAATACAACAGAAACTGACTCAGGTAACATTTCGGCAGAAGGAGCAATGCAATGCCTCAGAGCTGTGGGTTCAATTTGGGTAACAGTGTTTAATAAATACAGAGCCAGAAGGTAAATTTCTCTGGCTTAATAAACTATTCTTTCAGAAGAACAAACACCAATCTGGAGTATTATATCTGTGGCCACAGGCAACAAATAGATAACACCAACCATACCATGACAAAGTGCAAAAGAGCAAAAATGAATTTTTAAAGGTGATTTGATACAAGTGAGTATACTCTAAAAGTGACATCTCAAATCCCTTTTGGATGGTGTCAGGACAAGGGGGGAGCCATTTAGAATAAAGGGGAAAATTAGATCTGTACTGCACTCCATACAAAAGAATGAACACTAAATGTTTCAGATTATCTGATAAATAAAACTATCCAGGTACTAGAAGAAAATATGAGTAAATCCCTCTTCAATTTTGGTGTAGAGACAAAGACTTAAAATAAAGAGGTGATAAAAGAAAGGACAGATCACCTGAACACATAAAAATAAACACAATATATAACACAACAACAAAAAAACCCAACCACAGCAAACAAAGATAAAAGACAACTGACAAACTGGGAGAAAATATTTGCAAGGCATATCTGTAATGTAAAGAGTGCCCAAAAATCTAGAAAGGACCAAAAACCCGGTAGGAAAAAAGGAAAAAAGATACAGAGACCATTTACCCCTAAAATATAAAACACTCCTTTAAAAAGTGAAACAAAAGTTAGAGAAATATAAATTAAAACAACAACAACAACAACACTGAGATACCATTTTTATCGATCAGACTGGCAAAAATTAGAAAGTATGATAATGCATTCTGTTGGCAAAACCGTGGGGAAATATTTTCATAAACTGCCAGTGGGAATGAAGACTGATACAATCCTTTCTGGAATGAAATCTGACAACACTTAACAAAAGCCATAGATACACTTAACTTGTGCCCCCATAATCCCACTTTTAGGAGTCTTCTCTGAGGATAAACTTCCAGCAATACAAAATGAATAAGCACAAGGTAATTCACTGCAGCACTGTTTGTAACTACAAAATACTAGAAGCAACCTAGATGCTCAATGCCACAAGCAGGGGAGTCGCTGAATACACTGAGACACCACACAGTGAAATACTATGCAGCTGTTAAAAAAAAGAATGAAAATCTCTGTGAATTTATATGGAGTGATTTCTAGAACATATTAAATTTAAAAAGCAAAATGGAGAGTATCTATAGTATGCTACCTTTTGTGTAAGACAGAGTAGATACAACAATATGTATGTATTCATTATATATATATGTATGTATATATATACATATATATATATATATTCTTTTGTTCAAAAGAAATGCCAAAAGGATAAACCACAAATTAATGAGTTTTGCCTAAAGGAAATGAGGGGGGGTGCACCTGGGTGGCTGTTGGTTAAGCATCTGCCTTCAGCTCAGGTCATGATCTCAGGACCCTGGGATCAAACCCCGCATTGGGCTCCATGCTCAGCAGGGAGTCTGCTTCTCCCTCTGCCTCTGCTGCCGCCCCTGCTTGTGCTCTCTCTAATAAATAAAATCTTTAAAAAAAAAATAGCATTCCAATTAATAAATGTGGAAGGAATGAAGGAAACAGAGAGTCCCCATTAGGCAAATACCATACATAACAACTATTGCATAGAAGATCTATAATGGACAATAAAATCAGGAGGCAAAAATATTATGAAAGACAGGTTATTTGCATGGTCTCAGAGTATCTCCCTACAAAATACTAATGACAAAGGCAAGAAGAGTTACCTTATAGGGCAGAAACCTGACACACAACATATTAAGTAACTGAAGTGAACATCACCAGTAGTAAGGCAGAGCAAGATTCTGTGCCCCTGAGAGGATATACTGAGAAGGATACAACATAACTTCTGTGATGTTCTCACAGAAAAATACATCAACTCACATCTAATCCTCAGAAAACATCAGAAAAATTCAAATTGTGGAATGTTCTAGGAAATAACTAACCAGTTTTCTCCACAAGTGTCAAGGTCAAGAAAGACAAAGAAGACAGACATGTGACAAATACATGCAGTGTGTGTGTGATCCTAGATCTGGGACCAGAGGATTACTTCAACATTAGTGGGAAAATGGTTGAAATTCAAATAAGGCTTACGGGTTAGTTAAAAGTTGGGTGTTGATTTTAATTTCCCTCTTAACTCTGTTAAGTATCAACATGAGAGAAAGATGAGTAAAGGTTATATGGGAACTGTATTATTTTTGCCAGTCTTTTTTCTCTAAGTCTACACTTAATTCAAAATAAAATTTTTAAAGGATTTTTTTAAAGTGGATCTGTTAAGTGAACATGTGTTCTACATGGCACTTTTTTTTTAAAGATTTTATGTATTTATGTATTTATTTAAGAGAAAGAGAGAGAGAGAAAGAAAGAGAATGAGAGGATGAGAGGCAGAGGTCAGAGGGAGAAGCAGACTAACTGCTGAGCAGGGAGCCCCATGCAGGATTCGATCCTTGGAGTCCAAGATCATGACCTGAGCTGAAGGCAGTTGCTTAACCAACTGAACCCCCAGGTGCCCCCACGTGACACATTTCTGAAGGGTATTACATGCGCAATGTCTTATTATGACTGCTGGAGGTAAGCTCTGCAGATAGTGAGTATAAACTCTACAGGAAGATGTTGGACCCCAGAAAAAAAAAATCAGAACAATATCTTGTTTAAAACACTGTAAAAATGAAATATACTCTATTTGTTAAGTACATAAAATAGCCTTAAAGGTGTTCACAAATAAGAACTTTACCCACTAAATGATCTGTTTCAGATGGAGGCAGTCTGTGAGGTGATCCCTGAGGAGTAATAACTCTTTGAGAGAGTAAATGAATAAGCAAAGAGGGCATCCCACATCCATGAACAGACAATGCAGGACTCAAATCAAGCTGGGTTTTCTTTTAGCCAACATGGAAAAAAGACTATCATAAGACTGAAATCAGCACTGCTCAAGGACTCATGGATATGAGCTCTTAAAGAAGTCTATCACTAGCCAGCAAAAGGGTGAAAAATGAAAGCATTTCTACCTGGGAAAGAGAAAGGTGTATTTCAAGCCTGTTGATAGGAAATGTTAAGTTCTACATTTTTTAAGGGAGAAATTTTTTTTTGTCGTGTATCAGATAGAAAATATTTGATTTATACAAAGAACAAAAAAGCAGAGGAGCCTAGAAGAAATATAACTTAGCAAAATTTCCATTTGTTAATAAAAATGAGCTTGGCCCTATTGCTACTTGAAATAAATTTTTTTTTTTAAGATTTTATTTGGGGCACCTGGGTGGCTCAGTTGGTTAAGCGACTGCCTTCGGCTCAGGTCATGATCCCGGGTCTCCAGGATCATGACCCGAGCCGAAGGCAGTCACCCAACCAACTGAGCCAGTCAGGTGCCTGTTACTTGAAATAATTTTTAACAAACCAGCTGCCTAACAATTTATGCCAAGCACATCATTTTATATTTGGCACACAAAACTTCTATTGCTCTTTTCCCCATGTTTCCTTTCTTTTGGTAATGTTTGTTTTCTTTGAAAGATCTAGTAGTTACTTCCTTTAAAAGAAAAAATTGAATTGTGAACTTAAACTATGGCTAACCAGTGCCCAAGTTCCTTGCCAGGTGGAAACATCAGCTGGAAAAACAGCCACTTAGCATGGCACATTTTAAGCCCAGTCTTCAAGAAATCCATCAAGTTTTTATTTATTTTTTAAAGATTTTATTTATTTATCAGAGAGAAAGAACAAGCAGGGGGAGAGGCAGGCAGAGGGAGAAGCAGGCTTCCTGCTGAGCAAGGAACCTGATGTGAGATGGGATCCTCCTGGGATCAGGACCTGAGCAGAAGGCAGACACTTAACCAACTGAGCCACCCAAGTACCCCTCCAGCAAGTTTTTTTTTTTTTAATTAACATATAATGTATTATTTGTTTCAGGGGTACAAGTCTGTGAATCATCAGTCTTATACAATTCACAACACTCACCATAGTACATACCCTCCGCAATGTCCATCACCCAGCCACCCCACCCCCCAGCAACCCTCAATTTGTTTTCTGAGATTAAGAGTCTCTTATGGTTTGTCTCCCTTCCCGTTGGTCCCATCTTGTTTCATTTTTTTCCCTCCCTACCCCCACCCCGACCTCCCCCCCACACCCTCCACACCCTGCCCCTCAAATCTGTGGTATCAGAGGGATATGATAATTGTCTTTCTCTGCAAGAGAGCCACTTCTCTGGGGATGAACAGTCTCTCCCAGGTGTGGTAAACACACACAAAAGGATGTTAGTATAAATAAAAAAGAAATGGTAACATGAAAAATAAAATCTGACTGAGAGACCTCAGTATTATCACCTCCACACTTAACACACCTGATAAGGATGACTTTTAAGTTTTGGGTTTTTTTTAAAGATTTTATTTTTATTTATTTGACAGACAGAGAGAGAGACAGCCAGAGGGGGAACACAAGCAGGGGAAGTAGGACAGGAAAAGAAGGCTTCCTACTGAGCACAGAGCCCTATTCGGAGCTTGGGCTTGATCCCAGCATCTTGGGATCAGGACCCAAGTCAAATGCTCAGGCGCCTGGGTGGCTCAGAGGGTTGAGCCTCTGCCTTCGGCTCAGGTCATGATCTCAGGGTCCTGGCACTGAGTCCTGCATTGGGCTCTCTGCTCTGTGGGGAGCCTGCTTCCCCCTTTTTCTCTGCCTGCTTCTCTGCCTATTTGTGCTCTCTCTCCATCAAATAAATAAATAAAATCTTAAAAAAAAAAAAAAGGGTAGACACTCAATGACTGAGCCACCCAGATGCCCTTGACTTTTTAAGTTTTTAAATCCCAACCCCATAAGACAAGTTTGCCTCAGTATGTGAAATCATGTTGCTTTCATTTATCTTTTTCAGTTTCTCAAACTATGGGATGCAAGCTTTTGGGAAATCTAAAAAACATATGCAGTTACACAGTTTGTGCACTGCAAAAATGTATCTTATGCCAAAAGGGATGTGAAGGCCAAGGAGGGTTGGGCCCAGGAAAACTCAAGAATATAAATATATATGTAAAACTATACATAATTTCAGGGGATCCCAAACCCTATGCAGCCCAGATCCACAAATTCAGACCATTCTGTTCTATTTGTTTCTACCCAAATAAATGAGGTTTGCATTTTACCATATTAAGTATTTGTTGCTGAATCAATCCTACCTTGGGCATAAAACTAATTATAAATGTGCCCTTTCCAAGGTAAAAGAAAATTTATCTTTACCAAGTTAATTAACTATTTTGTCCTTTGTTACAAAACAGATTTTTTTTTTATCTGAATAAGATCTTAAGATAGTAACTCTCAAGTATTTTCTCTTCGTTTCTCTTCTGCCCCATGAAAAGGTCACGCTCTGGCCTTTATAAATTTAATAAAGAGCTAACATTATGGAAAACCAATCGAGGAGTAAAAGTCTCAACACATAACTTTATGATATCTACTTTGTATCATTTTAAAGTTTCACTAAAAATGAGAAGAATTTATCAAATGAATCTATCCGTTATAACAGCTTAACTGAATGAAATGACACAAAAACATACCTTTAAGATACACACATTCATCTGCCAAACCCAACTGATTCAACGAAAATATTTGACAATAAAAGGAACAAAACTATCACACTTAATTTCAGGATACAGGTATAAATTTAAATTCAGTTCTGTGTCTATGACATCAGCACCCCATGCTTCAGTATAAAAAAGTCCCTAATGTAATAGCTAAAAGACCTTCCACAAAAAAAGTTTTGTTAATCTCTAGATTTTCTCAAAATACTACTAAAGTAATGGTAAGGAGGTGTTTTTTTTTTAAGCATAAACCTACAGTACCAAAAAGAATAGGAGAGTACTTCTGTTTCAGGCAAAATGATTTAGTGGAATGGATAACTAAAAAAATCCAGGGACAGATGCCTAAAATGTCTGGATAAGAAAAAATGTTTAAATCTCTTTATATTCATAGTTGGGCATTCTAAAGAAACACTCCATAGGCCAAAAATGAAGCAAGAACTAATCAAGTGAGACAGCTGAGTGTAAGAGCCAACAGTTACCCCTGATTCCTCTGCTGATCAGTGCTAGTGGATTCCAGCTTTTTGGTCTTTATACAAACAAGGGCACTAGAGAAAATACCTAAAACCTAGGATGACAGGTCAGATGAGATGAGACCCAGCACCAACTCCCTCAGAAATAAGATAAATACAGAAGGAGATAGGAAGGAAATGTACCTATTTTACCTTAGCTCTCAGAGCAGGGATGATTCCCCTGGGAGTTTCTCCACAAGCTGGCCCTGCACACAGAAACAAAATCCTTTGTGGGGAGAAAAACTCCAGGGTGAGAATTCAATTTAAAACACTCCCAAGAGACTGGAAGAAATAAATGCAAACCTTAGTGGAATGTAAAGCCAGGCCCCCAAGAATTTATAAAGTAAATTATGAAACTAAGATAAAAAAAAATCCTATGGCAATAAGAGAAAACAAATCAGGATACATGACAGACACTCCAACAGAACACAACCATATCGGACTCACAATGACTGGAAATAATTACACTGACTCTATTTAAATATAAAAAGATAGTACTTAAGTATAAATAGGCATATTTCATAAGTAGAATGTCTAGAAATTTAAAACATATAGTTGGATTTAGAAACTCAATAAAGAGATGAAAAGAAGACTAGACACTGCTAAAGAATTAGTATTAAAGATAATTTTGAAGAAATTATTCAGAATAAAGAGTAATAAATTAAAAAAGGAAATTTAATAGATATTGAGAATAGAGGGCGAATGTTTAACACACCTCTAAAAAGACTATCAGGAGGAGCTAATAAATAATTTAGGGATGAGGCAATATTCAAAAATGTAACAGCTGAAAAATTTCCAAAACTGATAAAAGGAACAAATCCTGAGACCCAAGAATCTTGATGAATCCTAAAATGCTTAAATAGATTCACAACTAGACATTACGAAGGGCAGATCTTAATGCAGCTACAGGAAAAGATTACATTAGTCTAATAACTGATTCAGTCTAATAACTGATTCTAAAATTCAGAAGACCTACCTTCTTCTTTTAGAATAAGTAAACTGGACCCTCCCCAAAATGATCTGTGATGCAAAGACCAACAGTGATCAAAATAAGTGGAAAAAGCCTAAGAAAGTCTAAACTACTGCTATATAAGGCAGTGACAATGATACCAAAATTGTGGCGTTAAATATAAAGAAGTAAAATAAGAAATAATAGTACATAATTTGGATTATGGGCAAAAATAGCAATTAAATTTTCAATCTCTTAAGTTAAACATGCTTTTTAGAATATCTGGGAGCACAAAAAACATAAAAGAGGAAAAGATGGAGAAGAGAGATGGAATTTAAAACAAAATTTTTAAAAATCTCTATCATTTGAATGGATAAAGAAGATGTGGTACATATATACAATGGAATACTATGCCTCCATCAGAAAGGATGAATATACAACTTTTGTAGCAACATGGACTGGACTGGAAGAGATTATGCTGAGTGAAATAAGCCAAGAAGAGAAAGCCAAATATCGCATGGTTTCACTTACTTGCGGTGCATGAGGGGTAACCTGGAGGACAGTGGGTGAAGGAAAGTAAAGGGGAACTAGGGTAATCCAGGGAAAGAAATGAAACAGAGACTTTGGACACAGAAACAAACTGAGGGACTTGGAGGGAGGGGGGTGGAGGGATGGGAGAGCCTGGTGGTGGGTACTGGGGACACCTAAAGCGTGGAGCACTGGGTGTGGGGAATGGGGAATGAATCTTGGAACACTGGAAAAAAAAAATTTAAGTAACAATAAAAAAAAAAAAGTTGAACTTAAAAAAAAAAATCTCTATCATGTCCAATGGAGAAGAGAGATGGAATTTAAAACAAAATTTTTAAAAATCTCTATCCAAAAGAAAGGGAAAAATAGGTATATAAGAAGAACACTTACAAAGCACATAATAAGATGGTGGAAAGAATTCCAAATATATCAGTAACCACAATAAATAGTAAAGACTAAATTCTTCAGTAAAAGAAAATATCCATATCCAGTCACCTGTTTTAGAAATAAAGTATTATTGGGACATACCCATACTCATTTACAGATTACCCCAGGCGGTCTTCGTGCTCCAACAGCAAAGCTGAGCTCTTCAACAATGTCTCAGTATGGGTTTTCCTATTTATCATAAACCTTTCTAGTGTATAAGAGGAATCTGAACAAGCTTTTAATGTTCTAACTCAATTTCATGGGAATCACTACAGGCCAAGTGCTTACTATGATATTCCCCTTAACCTAGTAGCAAAACCTACTGAGCTAGGAAGGACAGCAGCTAACCTAGTAGAGGCCTATGCAGACTTGGTTTTAGGATCTCCTTTAAACTTGATGGTGTCTCATGCTGTACAATCTTTGTTGCCTGCGAGAAATATGCATTTCTCAGCAGGTAATCCTATCTTCTATGAAATCCTATTATTTTCTCTTGCACGCATTTACACTCATTGTTGCAATACTTTTAATACTGCTCCCCCTCTACCCGAGAAAGACACTCATAACTGTTTAACCTTTGTGCAGGAATGACCTATGCTCCAAAGTGATTAGAAAACTACACTTAAGCTTGTTTGCTGATGGACCTAGATAGAAAAATATTAGGAGAGACACACTGTAACAAGTCTCACACTTTACCTCTACGATGTGTCTCCCAGCAAGGGGCAAAATTTGCCATGATATTCACCAGAGTTTATTGGCTACTTATATATGAGAATTGATATATAAACTGGTAACAGGTATGAGTCTGGATCTCAGCAGAAAATCTAAGACCAGTCAGCAGACTAAAGAATTTTTAAGTACTCTAATACTTCCTGAAGTACTGGTGGGAACTCATCTCAAAAGGGATAAAACAACACAAAACAAAATACCCTGGCTGATCACAGCGCGAGACAGGCATCCCTTACTAGAATACCAGCATCCGTAACACCCCAAAAGACCAAACCTTTGGAGAGGTGCAGCTGTATTACAAGATGCCAGCAATGAGATCCAGAGTTTGAAGAGCACTACTGGAAGAAATCTGGATGGAAACTACATATGGATAATCTCTTGACCTCTCGCAGCATGGGATGTTGTAAAAAGTTTACATGAAACTACTGACCACAGTAAGGAAAAATTGGGCACTTTACTGAACCAACACTGGTGTATTAGGGTTATTCAGAGAAACAGAAGCAACTAAATAATAAACGAACTAGAGACAGAGAGAGAGAGAAACTGGATCACATGGAAGACCAAAAAGTCCTGTGTGTCATCTGCTCTACAAACTGGAGAAACAAGAAAGCCAGTGAAATAATTCAGTCCAAGTTCAAAGGCCCCCAAAACAGGAACTTTGATGTCCAAGGGGAAAAGGAGAGAAAATACACTCTCCTTCACCCTTTTTGTTCTATTTGGGGTCTGAACTGACTTGATGTTGCCAACCCACACTGATAGGGCAGACCTTTACTTAATCTAATGATTACAATGCTAATCTCTTCCAGAAACAACCTAACAGATATAATGGTTGTTTTACTAGCTAGAAATAATGTTTTACTAGCTATCTGGGCATTTCTTAACTCAGCTGAGTGATACAAACTGAATCATCACTGGCAACACTTTAGTAAAATTGCTGGTGGATGGGGCGCCTGGGTGGCTCAGTTGGTTAAGAGACTGCCTTCGGCTCAGGTCATGATCCTGGAGACCCGGGATCGAGCCCCACATCGGGCTCCCTGCTCAGCGGGGGGCCTGCTTCTCCCTCTCTCACTCCCCCTGCTTGTGTTCCCTCTCCGGCTGTATTTCCCTCTGTCAAATAAATAAAATCTTAAAAAAAAAAAAAATTGCTGGTGGTATCTGTGAGGCATGTTCCATGCCACCAACATAATCTTGGTAAAGCTGTAAAGACTGACCTTGGACAAAAGCCCCAAATTCAGGTTCCCTATGAACATTTCTAAATGGATTTCGTACATGTACACCCTAGTATGGGTGCTAAATATGCTCTGGTCATTATTCTAGCCTCATTTACAGGATATACTAAAATTCTTTCTTGCCAGACCGCTAGCTCTATAATATAAAAAATATTACCTGATTTCATGTCCCAACCTGAGGAATTCCAATCTCTCTCTCTCTCTTTAGTGAACAGGGTACAATTTTTCTGGGATTATTATTAAAAATTACTACCACTTACTCAGAAAGTCTGTTAATGCATTGCCCTCAATTTCCAGGAAAAGTACAAAGAACAAATGGGATTCTGAAACTCAATTTACCAAAGCTCTCAGAGATTCTCCAAGTTCTATGGTTGGAAGATATTTTCATTGGCTTTAATGACTCCTCTGGGGTTCAAAAACTCTTGCCTTATGAGTAACAGGCCTGTCCAAGCATCTAGGAATATTACATCTGATTCTAGACTCCACATGCTGCTACCAAGGAGACATAACCAAATATAGCAAGGGGCTCATGCAGTACACCCAATCTTACCATAGACAGGTATAAAGAGACTTGCCTCAGTATCTTCCTACACTGTGCACAACCTAAGACCCAAATTTGGCCTTCTGGAAGAGACAAATTACTTGTGAACTGGTAAACCATACCACCAAACTAACTGTTGGAATTACACACATTTTCCTTTGGGAGGAACCACCCACTCCTCTTGATTCCACTTCCTTGAATGAAATCTGGTAACTTTCTGGGTAACTAAACTCAATCCTTTCATTAGGCAACATTTTAGACGGCAAACAACATGGAGAGCCAGAAATCTAAAATCCTCTATGACAGTATACGTAGAAAAAAAGGCTCTGGTATCCAACAAAGCTAGTATTGGGGACCTTTTGTAGGAACTGGCTCTGGTATCTGAACCTTCAGATATAGACCCTGCAAGAGAACTAGGGAACACGTGGTAAAGATTTTGGAAACTGTCTCACTTTATCTAGTTTTACAGGTAAAACACACTATTTCTTTCACTTTAAATATGCCTGATGATCCTGACACTATAAATTTCAACACCTGGAGCCAGACTACTCTTAAGTGGCCCCAAATCATAAAAAACTATTTGAGAACCTCATAGGGGTATTCTGACCAAAAACAGATGACTGGGTGGTCACCAATAACTCTATTTGTAACACAAAATTGAATTTATAATCTAATTAGATCTGTTACACGAAAAGTCTATTGGCTACTAACTGCAAACTGGACAAGAGGTTGTTACCAGGGTAAATGGACACCTGCCTAGAGAAGGATCTGGTATCAGCCACTCCGACTCATCAATCTGCCTCTTAGAAGAAGTAACTTAGGTATTTAGTGAAAGGAGAAAAATTGGGCCTTGTTTTGAAAACTGAAACCGTAGCCACTCATGGCAGATTCTAGATTGCTTTCTTTTCTCTGCTAGACTCTTTATTTCACTTTGCAAAAGGCCTAGAAATAGGGAGACATCTTACATGCTATGGTTCAGATAAAAAAGCACAAGAGCTAGACAAAGCCGCGAGGGCTATAAAATTCCACCAAGGTAATCCTCATCCAAGAGATTTAGGAAACTGAACGGAGTAAGAGCCCATTAGATACAATATTGGTGTCCTGAAAGGAAGCATGTGTTGTTTTAGGGGAAAAGGGTGTGATTATCTCTCTGAAGACCTCTCTGGCATGTTTAACACTATTCTAAAGAGATCTGATAGGCTAACAAAGAAATCACAAAACTAGGTAATCTGGCTAATAATCTCATGTTCAATACTGCAGACTCATCACCATGGAAATGAAAACAGTTCTTCCATCTTAATTTGGGTACTCTTGGCTCAGGTTTAAAAGGTACTCTACAAACTCTGATCATAGCCCTTCTCCTAGAAGTTGT
>PITA01025710.1:0-23886 GCA_004023965.1 Spilogale gracilis
CAAGTAAGTGAAACCATGTGATACTTGACTTTCTCTTCTTGGCTTATTTCACTCAGCATAATCTCTTCCAGTCCAGTCCATGTTGCTACAAAAGTTGGATATTCATCCTTTCTGATGGAGGCATAGTATTCCATTGTATATATGTACCACATCTTCTTTATCCATTCATCTGTTGATGGGCACCTTGGCTCTTTCCACAATTTGGCGATTGTGGCCATTGCTGCGATGAACATTGGGGTGCATATGGCCCTTCTTTTCACTACATCTGTATCTTTGGGGTAAATGCCCAGTAGTGCAATTGCAGGGTCATAGGGTAGCTTTATTTTTAATTTTTTAAGGAATCTCCACACTGTTTTCCAAAGCGGCTGCACCAGTTTACATTCCCACCAACAGTGTAAGAGGGTTCCCCTTTCTCCACAGCCTCTCCAACACTTGTTGTTTCCTGTCTTGTTAATTTTGGCCATTCTGACTGGTGTAAGGTGGTATCTCAGAGTGATTTTGATTTGAATTTCCCTGATAGCTAGTGACGCTAAACATTTTTTCATGTGTCTGTTAGCCGTTTGTATATCTTCTACAGAGAAGTGCCTCTTCATGTCTCTTGAACACATCAAAAAATGGGCAAGAGATATTCTAACAGTTTTTGATGAAGTCTTTAGGGTCATGTGTGTATATATATACATGCACACATCACACACACATACATATATATATATAACATACATCTTTTGCCAATAGTGACAGTTTTATTTCTTCCTTTTAGAGGTTTTTCTTGCCTAATTTCTCTGGCTAGGATTTCCAATACCATGTTGAATAAAAATGGCGATAGTGGACATTCTCATCTTATTCCTGATTTTAGAGAAAAAGCTTTCAGCCTTTCACCACCGAGTAAGTATGACCTGGCCTTATCATATATGGCCTTTATGGTGTTGAGGTACATTCCCTCTATACCTGCTTTGTTGAGAATTTTTATCATAAATAGATACTGGATTTTGCCAAATGCTTTTCCTCCATCTTTTGGGATGATATGATTTTTAAAAGATTTTAGAGAGTGAGAGAGGAGAGAGAAAGCATACAAATGTGAGTCAAAGAGGGGCAGAAGGAGAGGGAGGGAGAGAATCCTAAGTAGGCTCCATGCCCAGCACAGAGCCCAACATGGAGCTTGATCTCAAGATGCTGAGATCATGACGTGAGCATAAATCAAGACCCAGTTTCTTATTTGACTGAGTCACCCAGGTGCCCTAGATGATCATACAATGTTTATCCTTTGTTAATGACACTGACAGGTTTGCAGATACTGAATCATTCTTGCATCCCTGGAATGAATCTCATTTGATCATGATGTAGGATTTTTTTTTTTTTTTTTTGGCACCTCTTATGTCTTTCACATATTTTGCCCATCCTCCAATCTCCTCCAGTCCCCTCTGGCAGCTACCAGTTTGTCCTCTATTTATGATTTCATTTCTGTTTTTGTTTGTTCATTTGGTCTTTAGATTTCACATACAAATGAAATCATAGAATATTTATCTTTCTCTGATCGGCTTATTCTGTTTAGTGTAATACCCTCTGGGTTTATCCACCTTGTCGCAAATGGCAAGATCTCATTCTTTTTTATGGCCAAGTAATGTTCTGATTATATATTATCAGTGTCTGTTGATAGGTGCTTCAGTCGTTTCCCGATCTTTGCTATTGTAAATAATGCTACAGTAAACATAGAGGTGCATTTATCTTTTCAAATCAGTATTTTTATTTTCTTTTGGTAAATACTCAATAGTGGAATTACTAGATCATAGGGTATTTCTCTTTTAATTTTTTTAAAGATCCTATTTATTTGAGAAAGAGAGAGGGAGAGAGAGTGCAAGAAGGGAGAAGGTCGCAGGGAGAAGCAGACTCCCCGTGGAGCCAGGAGCCCGATGCGGGACTCGATCCCGGGACTCCAGGATCACAACCTCTGTTAAAGGCAGTAGCTTAACCAACTGAGCCACCCAGGTGCCCTCTTTTTAATTTTTTGAGGGCCCTCCGGATTGTTTTCTACGGTAGTCATACCAATTCACATCAGTGTCTGATCCTTTTATTGTGTTGCTGAATTCAGTTTGCTAGTATTCTGTTGAGGATTTTGCATCTGTGTTCTTCACAGATACTTCTGAAGATTCACACTTTCAATTTCAGCTTCAAGTAACGGGAAGAATGTCTTCATAAGAGAAGAAATTGATGTCTGTAATTCATTATATCAGACTAATCCTTTTTTCTTTTTTTTTTTTTAGGTGACCTGGTTTCTCTGGTTGCTTTTATAATGTTTTTGTCCCTGGTATGCTGCAGCTTCACTACACCATGTCCAGCTGTAGGTTTCTTTTTATTTATTCCACCCAGATTACATTGCACTTAATGTATCTGTGGATGCCTATCTTCCATTAGTTCTGGAAAATTCTTAGCCTTTAGCTCACCGATGAGGGCTCGCCTCTATTCTCTTTAGTGTCTCTCCAAGAATGATAATTAGATGTGTACCAGAATGTCATCTTAACTTCTTTTTTCTCCCCTTAAGTCATTGATCTCCTTCTCTCTTGGCTGGAAAATTTTTTTTTTCTTAAAGATTTTATTTATTTATTTATTTGACAGAGAGAGCGATCACAAGTAGGCAGAGAGGCAGGCAGAGAGACAGAGAGGAAGAAGCAGGCTCCCTGCTGAGCAGAAAGCCTGATGTGGGCCTCGATCCCAGGACCCTGAGACCATGACCTGAGCCAAAGGCAGAGGCCCAACACTGAGCCACCCAGGCGCCCTTGGCTGGAAAATTTCTTTACATTTATTTATCTACAAGTTCACCAATTCTCTCTTCACCCATGTTTGCTGTCATTTAAGCCATCTCTTAGTTTGTCATTTGAATGAGTTTTAAAATTTTCTACTCAGTCCAACTGTCATCATCATTGCCATGTAGTCTGTCATTTTCAATCATCAATTGTTCTATGTCACTATTCCGTATTGTACCATTCTTTATTCTTTCCTGGATTTTCTGGATAGCTGTCTTATCATTTCTCATTTGGTGTCTGTTTTCCTTGGTGAACTTTAATCTGCATTGTCGTCCCACCCCTCCAATGACTTACATTTTGGTAGTTTATTTCCTTGCGTGTTTGCATATTTTTAGGTAATTTTTAGTTGAAATTCATCCTCACTCTTTAAATTGTTTGCTTCCCTCCAAAAAAAAATGTGCATTTGCTTTTGTGAAAAACATGATTGACCTGGACCCAGTTATCTCCCCTTTGGGGGTGTAATGTGGGAATCCCCAGGACAGCTGATCCGCCTCAGTCTGGACCCTGAGCTGGTCTACAAAGCGTGTGGGTATATGCATTCACAGAAACCCAGCTTTTATGTTTGCTTGCTCGCAGTAAAACCCTCTGGGGAGTCCTCAAAGATGTCCCTGAGTCCCCAACAGCCATGCTGTAGACGTATTTCCTTTGTTTTTGTTTTTTTTTTTCCTGGATCTAGTCATATTTTAGCAGGAGGGCCTTACAAATTATCTGGTCTACCACATTTCCAGAATCTGAAGTCTTTATTTTATCTGTTATGTTTGGAAAACAACATTTGGGACACATTCCTCTCAACTCCTAAAGATGTTTAAGACACGCCTAATGTTTGAAGAGTTTATAAGCATTTTCAGACATATTAGCGCATCTGTTTCTCAGACTAGACCCAGAGGCAGAGCAAATGTGACTACGGATCTGAGGCCAAAGGCAGTTAAAGGGCTTCGCCGTGGCACTCACTTTTATGATTTCAATTATTACTTTTTGCTAATGCCGCCCACATTTCCACCTCCAGCTCATTGTTCTCCCTAAAGGAATGTTTTTATCTTACTACCTGGTACACTTCATCCAGATGCCTCCTATGCATGTCAAGCCAACATGCACAAAATGCGACTCCTCTTCTCCCCGACCCAGGTGCCCCTGTAGTTTTACCGCTGTCCGCCGTCACTCCAAACTGGCCGACTAATCACCAACTCCTGGCGATTTTTACCGTCCCGAACTGCACCGTCCAAGCTAGTAGCCACGTGCCCTAGGTACATGCTGCTATGTCAGTGTAAATGAATTAAAATTTAAGATTCAGTTCCGCAGTCACACTGGCCACGTGTAAAGGGTTCAATGCCCACATGAGGCTGAAGGACACCGTAGTGGCAAGTACATCATAGAACGTTTCCGTCGCTGCAGAAAGATCTACTGGATGGCACTATTCTGGAAGTTTCTCTATCCCACCTGTCCTGCTTCCTCTGTGACCGCCACCCTTGTTCAGAGCCGTCCCGCCGCCACCCCTTGCTCACCTTTCCACACGGCAGCTCATACCGCAGTCCTAGACCCAAACTTGTAAACTACCTGCTGAGAGCCTTCCGTCCACCCCCTGACATTCTAGCCTCGCCCTCACCTTTCCCTGCCTCAACTTCATTCTCGGGAGCTATTAAACGGCTCTATTTTTCTGAAAACCCTCCCCAGGATCCCATGCTTCTCTCTTACTTATATAATCTCCTGTCCTTTCAAAGACCTCACCTCCAGGATACAGACTTTTATAGGCTCCAATCGGGAAGATGCTTTGATGCTTCTACGGAACTCTGGATAAAAACAATTTATTGAAGCCATAGCTACCATTAAAGTTCTTGTTTCCGCCATAATTATAAGTGTTTTGGTGAAAAACATGTCTCATGGAAGACTACATCAAAAAACCAATGAAGTACTGTATGGTGACTAACATAAGGATAACAAAATAATAAAGTAGGTCGAGATGGAGAGAAATAAAAATAAATATAATCCTAAAATGTGATAAAAAAAGATAAAGTATATGTCTCCACTCAGGGCTAAATGTTCCTCTTTTGTAAACGTCTCACCATAATTTGCCATACTTAATGGATAATGCAGCAAAATTTAAAATCTTACCTTAAGATTGAATTCCAAGAAACCTTCCTTAACTTCCTTCCTCTACCCTCTGTATCCCCCGTTGGTCTGGGACCTCAACTCTAGGTTTCTTTAATGTCCCACACAGATTTTCAGCATAGCGTCCCACCTTATAATTAAGGTGATCACGGTTCATGTGTCTGCCTCTCCCACGGGACCGCAGGCCCCTCAAAGATAGGGTCCACGTCACCGTTCACTTGACACCTCCAATAAAGGGTCAAGAATGTTTGTGGAGTGAATGCGTAAGGCAGGACTGAGGTCTGCTCCATGCTCGTTGGGCATCGGAGTATCCCCAGGGGGCAAGAGGAGACAGAAGAGAACTCTGCCTTTGGACTCCAGCCCCAGCGATCTTCCTTCAAGCCCCAAGGGCATTCTCCAGAACACAAACAGCTAAGCTAAGGGACCGACTCAACACATCTGTCTGGGTTTGTTTTTTGAAGAAGCAGCACTAGAAGCCTGGAATACCAATTAGCATATTGCTTTGCACTCTGAGTTCAGGATGCAGACTCCAAGTATGTGAAATTCTTCAAAGCTAAAGAAAGAAATTAATGTGCTCAGATTGCTTCAGTTCTACTAAAGCCATATCACAAGGTCATCATGCACAAGATGGATGGAATGAATTTTAAAATCACATCCTCAATTCAGAGAAACAGATCTCTGAAACATGCACACATTCCCTTTCATTTTTTTTTTAATCGAAGGGAAATTTACATAAAATGAAGCTACTTGTTTTAACGTGAACAATTCGGGGCTATTTGATTCATTCATGGGGTTGTGCACTCACCACCTCTAGTTCCAAAACGTTTTAATCATCCCAGTAGCATGCCCCCTACCCATTCAGCAGCAGCTCCCCATCCCTGCCCTTGGCAACCACCACTCTATGGATTCACATAGCATGGATATTTCACATGAATGCAATCATACAATCCTTTGTGACTGGTTCCTCTCACTTAGCATAGTGTTTCTAAGGTTCATCAATAGTATTATCATGTATCAGTACTGCATTACATTTTATGGTCATATAATATTCCTTTGTATGTACATACATTTTGTTTATCCATTTGTATGCTGATGGACAATTGGGTGTTGCTTCTACCTTTTGGCAGCTGTGAACAGTGCCTCTGTGTACGTGTGCATACAGGTACTTGAGTGCCGGCTGTCGATTCTATTATATTTCTCTTTTGCTTTTCCCATTCAGGTTTTCTTCTCAGCCACTGATTCCCCAGATTGAATGCCGGATGGGTTGGTGATTATCCATCAGAGTGAAATCATAGCTTATCCCAAACATAGGGGCAGTTAGCTTGGTGCCTCCTCCCTAGGTGCTCCCCATGCAGCACATCTGGGAAGAGGCCAGGAAACCAATGGGTGTCAAGGGAACATGACCAGCACAGGCTTTGGCACACAGTAGGTTCACAGCAAATATTTGCCGAGCTTGAATATAAGCAAGGTTACTCCAGAAGAGTTCCAGCAGAGATGAAGAGAAGGAGAGTAGATGTTGGAGACCAACAATCAAAAGATGAGACAGACAGATCAGAGGTCAACATGGCGGAAGGGGCGACAAGAGAGACTTAGGATTGCTCTGGGGAGAAAGTGTCTTGTCAGAAGGAAACCCTGGGCACGCTGAAAAAGACGGAAACCCTAATCAAACAGCCTGCTCCCTTTTTTGAAAGCCCGGAGTCTAGTACGCAGGAAAAATATCTCAGCCTTGAGCGGAGGTCAAGTTACCTAACTGTTTCAGCTCTTGCCATAGCTACACAGGGGCCATCAAATCTGGAAACAAAGGTAATATTATTTTAGCATGTATTAGGATGTAATATTAATACTTCATTTATGATTGATTTGCCTGTGCTTATGGATTTGGTGACCTCCCTCTACGTGTGCGGTAGGAACATCTATCCATGAGGGAGTGTGAAAGGCAAATGAGAGGCGTCTGCCAAAATGCTCCGTAACTACCCGACAGGGCTATAAACTCTAGATGATGCATTCCTTGTATCCAGATCACTACCATCAGAATTTTTCTGCATTCTTGGCCAATATGCTGTACTGTCGTCATGAAAACTTTTGCAGAGAAAGTGTGCAAATGAACACATGAGAAATCCGCAAAATGAAAAATCCTCCCTCAACTTATCAAGAATTGAACTATGTTGGGCAACAGCTTTTCTCGTTGGGTGGCAGCTTACATAAACATGAAACCCTGCCTTTCTCCACAGTGGACTTCTGACCATGGCAATGGAGCTATTTGGTTTAACGAAACGTTCAGGTTCTAAAAGTTAAAAGTAAATGACAGGCCAAGTCCTTGCTTTGGTTCCCAGGGTTCCCAGGGTTTCATATTCTTATCAAGTTACACTGCATCAGATGACCTGTTATTATTCAAGGCACAGCGTCAAGTGTGCCAACACGGGGACGTGGAGAGAGTCCTTTCCCATGATCCCTTCTGACCTCTCCTCCCTGTGACCGGTCCAGGGCAGCCGGACCCCAGGAAGTCCAGGCCAGCATGCATCCCTGCTTGGAGGCATCTGCACGGACCTCCTCTTCTACCTTAACAACACCCAAACCTACAGCAGAAGAAAATGCAGGTGTGTTACTGCTGAATCTAGGCCTCCCCTCAAATGTATGGCCTGGAAGGGCAAGAATTTTGTTTTGTTCCCTTGTGTGTCCTGGGCACCTACAGCAGTGCCCCACTCAGGGCAGGTGACCAGCATGCATGTGATGACTGAGTGAAGGACTCACCTAGAACCAGTGTAGGCATACTTCTCAAGTGCTGGCCTGGGACAGACCCTTGACTCTCTCCTGATCAAACGAGGACCAGCAGTTCCAAACTGAGATGTGACCAAGGCTGCCAGACCATGGGGGAAGGGGGAGGCGGGAGCTCATCCCACCCAGGGATTCTAAACAAGAGAATGGAAAAATACTACCATGGGATACAAGACTGCCTCCATGGCACAGCCGTGTGATGTGATCACAGAAAGAAAAGGGCCGTTCCTTTCCTTTAACAGACAAAACTTGGATCCTTGCATCCTTACAAAAACACAACAAATGCTTCTCCCAGAACTGTTCTCAGAGAATATTTTCCCTTTTCTGGGGCAATAAGCCCTCCTGGTCCCTTCTGAGCAACTGCTGTGCTGGTCCATCTAGCTCCATTTGATGCTCAGTATAGGCAATGCTTCCTAAGTCAAGAAACAACAGCCAAAGGGAGCTCAGCAAGATTCAGTGCTTGAATATATGGTTTGGAAAAAAAGAAAACAAAAGCCAACCGCCCCCCCCCCCCAAACAACAAAACACAACAACATCTACAAGAGGCTATAAAAGCATGGGAAAGGGGGTTAAAATGGCTATGGCTCTCACCTTCCTTTCCTAAAAAATATCACATAACTTCTCAGTTAATCAAATAACCCTCAACAACATTGTTTCTGAGGCAGTTTTACTTCTGAGACTGAAATCAAGCCCAATCTGCGAGGTACTTCTGGGGTACTCTTACTCCCTGGTGAGGACCACAAGGGATGAGATGAAATCAGAAAGACAGGACAAAGCTGGGAAACACTCAAGTGTGACAGATATGTGGTAGGCCCTTATGTGTCTTTTTCCTTTGGTTCTGATTTACTAATTAACCCATGGAGCAAGAAAAACACATTCGGGTTGAGTTGGAAGCGTCCGTGTTCACGGCTCAGCATCTCCACTTCCTGGAGCCTTCAGTGAAATCCTCCTCTTGGATCTGTGCTCTGTGATAATTTCCATGTCTAACATGGCCTTGTCATTTCCCTGCAGGATTGAGTTTAGGAAAAACCAGGCTGGAGAAGAACATTCTTATCCAAGCATATATCTGAGGAGAGGAAGGGAGTGGGGGGCGGGAGGGGCAAAAGGAACAACAAAATAACCAGCCAAAGGTTTCTCAGTTACTCGTTCGCCCCTTCTAATTCAAAACATTATACTTTATTATTGGTGCAGCACCAGAGAACACATTCTTTGCTTCGGTGATTCACTTCATTTTCCTGAGAACACAATGGAGAGAGTCTCTCCGTGTAAAGTTACTGATTGGCCTCCAGATTAAGTCCAAGCTAAACTGCTCACTTAACATTTTTGTTTCCCTTGAAGCACAGCAGGTCCCATGGTGGAAGAGGCTGCACGGCGGGCCGCTCCTGCCGCCAAGTCACAAGGCCTCGATTCTTTCGGCAGCTCAGATCACAGATGGATGAGAGCAGCAAACAGGCTGGGGAAAGAGCTGGGGAGCGCCACAAAAATGACAGAAAAGTCGCCAAGGACATTTGCCATTAGTTTTCAGATCGACACAGGGCTGTGACTTATTTGGGCCAATATTCTGGCCTCATGACGGTGCACTGAAGTGATCGAAAGTCCTGGTTCATAGGACAAAAAAAAAGATAGATGAGAGGAAATGAGTGGATGGGGCATTGACTAGGGGCCCTAGGAGCACCCCACACAGGGCAGGAAGCACATGTTAACAAAGGCATCGACCGTGTAGCCGTGGAAAGACAGCGGGGCCCCACCGCGTGGGCAAGTGCCCGAAGGCCCAGCGCACTCTTGAGCCTCGCCCCAGTCTCTTGCTAGCCTCGTCTCTTCCCCCCCCCGGGAATTGGCAACAACCAGGCAAACCAAAGTAAGAGGGTAGGGAGTACCCTCAAAAAAACTCAGGGTAATTATTCATCCTATCTTTGTCCAGTAGTGCCTTCTCCATGAAAACCTTTCACTGGAGCAATTAGTAATCAGAGCCACTGATGGTCTGAATGGGCAGCTTTTGAATGCCCAGAAGTTGGTAGTAAGGAGCCGAGTGCAAAATAAACCATGAAGGAAACAAGGAGGCCTGGAGTGATTCAAGCCCAGGCTGACCACGGGGCATTTCCACAGGCCCTTCCCCGTGTGGCCTCAGGCTGGACCTCTGGACTTCCGGGGAGAGGTATACCCCACAAGTGACCCAACAAGAGAAAGGGAATGTGACACCTGCAGCAGAAAGGATTTAGATTGGCTGAAAGTAACCTCACGAGTAACAAAAAGGAAGCTACTGCCTGACAGCCCTTAGGAATCAAGAAGGAAGTGCCCCCAACGGGGCTTGGAAATAGAGAGAGAACAACATGTAACACAGCACAGTCCCGACCTACCAGCCTCAAGCCTCCCTGAGTAGCCCCTGTGACGCGGTCTCTACTCAGAGGACACCCAGAGTCCCCTCCGTGCCTGGGATCTTCCCAGTCCTGCTCCTGGCTGGAGCCAAGAAGGGAAAGAGAAAGCCACAGCTTTCTAATGATGGGGTAACTATACAAGATCCAGGCATGACCTGATTTTTCTGCATCCTGCCTCAACCAAAATGCCAATGGGAAAGAACAAGATGGCTGGGAAACATTCTCCAACAGGCTGTCATGGGACTGTAGTTGATAGGGTCAAAGAGAGCCACATGGTTGAAGCAGCAATGCGTACTTCAAATTCAACCTTGGGAAAACACTTCGTCCCTTAAAGCCACTAGAGCTGTAAAAGTTACCAGACATGAGACTTTATCGTGACCTGACAATGTCAACGAAGTCCAGTCCATGGGTTGAGGGGGAGCATGGGTTGAAGTTTGCACATTTTTAATGATGCAACAGACGTGTGCCTGGGATTCAGCTTGGAGCTTCTCGGGCACATTCCCAGCTCCAGGGATGAGGAGCTAACAGCGTCATCCAGACCAATTCCTCCATTTCTCACCTCCTCCCATCTAAGGTCCTCACAGCAAAGTGCTGGAAACATAACACTCACTAATCCTGCCTGAAAGTGAGGTGTGGCACTACCTGCCAAAATTGGAAAGAGCATCAAAATAGACATGTTTCAGGAAAAAGCCAACACTCCATCTTCAACTTTAAACATCACTAAATTAAACAGATCCTTACTGAACGTCTATGATCTACAAGGCATGTGGAAAAACCTTTGGGATTATCAGATCACATCCTCTATATGGCTCACACCTGCACATGAAGTAATTGTTAAGGTCATCAGTGGGCTTTTAAAGATGCAACAAATACACTAAATGATATGCTGCTATTTAATTGGATATTCGGTTAAGGTCACCCTCCCCAACCCTGACCTTGAAATAAATTAGAAGATCACATAGCAATAACTTGCTAACGTCTTCCCTCTATTTATTGTGCACCAATCAGGAAGGGTCCATAAATGTCTTTGGTCCAAAGTGGGTTTGACAGAGAGAGAAAGGTCACAGCTGCATCCATTCTGAGAAAGTTCACAATGGCCGCAGGGAAAATGGGCCAAGCCAGAGGAAGACCCTTGCTACTCGCTGATCCTTGCTCAGCGTGTTCTGGAAAAAGCACAGGGACATCCGGGGTAATCAGGAGGGGTCTGGACCTGCCTTCAGCCAAACAACATCATTATTATTAAAACACTTCTTAAATTCTTCCTCTGAGCTTGCAACCCCCCAGGCTCCTCTCTCTGTCTCACACCCACCTGGAAGACATCAGAGCAGCCTGCCCCATTCTATTTCAAAATCTACCAGAATCCAATCTGCTCACCATCTCCACAGGTTCCATCTATCACCTAAATGGTTGTGGCAGCCACCTGACTGCCTCACTCTACTTTATCCTACAGCCCATTGTCTACACAGCAGCCACAGTGAATCCTATGTGTCCCTACACATAAGCCTCTGATACCCTCCTTTCTCAGAGCAAAAACCTTTTCAGAATAGAATTCAAAATCCTCAGAGTGGTGCACCAAGCCCTGATTTAGTCCCTGGCTTGTTCTCTGACCTCATTTCATACCACCAAAGTAGCTTTTCAATAGGTTAATTCTATGAACACCCCAAGCACACTCCTGCCACAGGACCTTTGCACATGATATAGCCTCAGCAGGAATGCTCTGACTCAGATAGCCATACAGCTCCCTCTCTCACTTCTCATGTCTGTCTGCTTAAATGTCTGCCACCTCCTTGGACAGGCCTTCCCTGACCACCAGTAACAATACACCTAGTTACTCTGTCCCTGTGAAATGCCTGTTTTATTGACCTCCACTGCATTTGTCACCAACCTGGAATTATACTGAATTTATTGCCTGTCTCCTTCACTAGAATGCATGTTCATGAAGATAAAAACTTTGCATTGTGCATTTTTACATCCCCCGCACTTAAAACCGTGTGTGGTACATGGATGATGGTCAACACTCTTCCGAGTGGATGAGTGTCTTGATTTTAATTTCCTCGTTGGCTAAAGGGAGGTAATAATTCACTACCTCACAGGGCTATTCCGTGCTCACGTGAGATAAACATGTGGAAGCATCTTGGAGAGTATAAAATGCAGTCCCCTAAGTGAAAGATATGATTCACTTCTTTTGTCCACTTGCTCTGGAAGGAAGCAGAGTCAGTAACCCCACTCCGATCACTTCCTTCAGGCGAGATGCACAGATACTCAACGAAACCTGTCGTGGGAACCTCAATCTCTTGACTTGAAATGTGAAGGCAGACAGGAAGAAAAAGTAGAAAAATGTGGGGTACGGGCTGCTCCAGAGAATGCCAAGCAGGGCTTTCTGCCACTGGCAAATCCCACACTCGGGAACGTCAGGGTGACTGGACGCCGGAGGGGTGGAAGGAAGCACGCTCACTGGGGCAAACGCCCCAGCCCCCATCCGGCTCCCGCGACAGGGCCGAGGGCCCGCTATGGTTTCCATAACTAAATGGTCCAGGGGAACTAGTTGCTATGGCTTATGAGTCCAGCACGTCCAAACCCTCTGAACGCTGGCACGGGTGGCTTCTAGAACTCGGCCTTTAGAAAGCCACGCCGCTCTGTTGGTTATGTGTCCCATTCTGCCTCATTCTGTACCGCTGCTCCCAGAGCAGTAGTAACAATTAGGAGAGAGAAAATGAGAGCAACAGTGAGAAGAGGGAGGGGACTGACAGGAGACCTCAGAACCCCGGGGGTGAGCCCCAGGGACTGGAGGAGCCTGTTTCCACCCAGCCTCCCAGGAGGAGAATAAAACCCAGAGAAATATGTCCCAGAAGCAACAGGGCTTCAGGCCAGGATGGGGCACGTGTGAAGTGGCAGGAGCAGGGCTCCAGGTGTTAGGAAGCTATGTGCTGAGCAGGAAAGCTTCAGGAACCTGAGGGAATGCACCAAGGAGGACAGAGAAAAGGAAGCACCACCTGTCCCTGCAACTTGCCTCCCCTGCCAAATGCCTCAGTCCCCTCGGGAAGTCCTTTCTGCAGTCCAGGAAGACCTGCGGGCAGTCCTCGCTTGCACAGGGATGGGGATGGGGTGGAGAGGTGAAATTCACAACCCTAGGCCCTACATTAGGTTCCAGCTGGTCCCCAGCAACTTTTGCCCTCAGATTCCAAACAGTTAGTCCCTGTATAGATCCCTTTAAATGCGCTTCGTATGGACTATCCCTAGAAAGTAGACAATTTTGGGGGTGCCTGGGTGGCTCAGTTGGTTGAGCGACTGCCTTCGGCTCAGGTCATGATCCCAGAGACCCGGGATCGAGCCCCGCGTCGGGCTCCCTGCTCGGCGGGAAGCCTGCTTCTCCCTCTCTCACTCCCCCTGCTTGTGTTCCCTCTCTGGCTGTGTTTCTCTCTATCGAATAAATAAAATCTTAAAAAAAAAAAAAAGAAAGTAGACAATTTTTGCTTAAATAAGAATATGTTGTACATTGACCGTGTGCCAGCGAATCTTCAAAGGTACATGCGTCATCCTCCCTCCTGCACTCAGTGGTCACCATGACCACATCCGCTGCACCCCTGCAGAAGCAGACTCTCAGGGAGGGAAAACACCTGCCTGAGCTCCCGTGATGGATAAGGGCGCTCCAGGGACCGAAGCCCAAGCCCATCTCCCATCATGCCACCGTTCCTCCAGGTAGCTTCAGGAGAGATTCTGAGAACACAGATGGCACCAGAGGTGACCCCAGGCTTGGTAGTCTCAATGGGCATAATGCAACAACCCTAGAAGCATCCCCTGAGTTCTCCCACTGGGACCATAATTTAATGACTAGCAAACGGGCTTCACCCCTCGGACAAGCTCACCTGCCTCGAGGAATGCGCAGACAGGCCAGGTCCCTGCTGTCTGTGCTCCTCCTGACTCCCTTCAGGAAGAGAGGGACTACCCATGCTTGGGGTCCCCTGGCCACAAAACGACCAGAGGGTTAGAAAAGCTCCCAGACACAACCTTCTGTGGGTGGGAAAGGAGGGCCACATGAAGCAAAAAGGGCATCTACTCATGAGCAAGTCCTGAGACACAAAGAGCTTCTGAGCTCCCCAACCCACCACAAGCCCACCTGGGTTTGATGTCATCATCTCCGGGTAAGTGCTCTAGAGCGCCCAGAGCAATCTTCAGAACATGAAAGAACAAACCTATAGTGTTTATTTGTAAGTTGCTATGAAAGTAGATCTTGAGAGTTCTCATCACAAGGAAAAAAAAAATCTATGTGCAGATGTTAACTAGACTCCTCGTGATCATTTGGCAATATAGACAGATATGAACCCTTATGTTGTACAGCTGAAACTAACATAAGTCAATTATATCTTAATTTTTTAAGAACCTAAGAAGTATCTATTTATAAAACATATGGTACCATTTGTATGCACACACATATGTTAAAATGTATGTACATATATATACTTTCTAAAAGATTAAAAGGGTATACAACAAACTAGTTGCAGTGATAGGATTATGGATAATTTCTATTTCCTTATTTTAAATTATCTCTATTTTATAAACCATTTATGATAAATATATTCTATTTATAATAAAAATCCATCTTTCAAAACAAAAGCATTAAGCGGACCAGAAATGCCCCCCAATTTCACCAACTTTTCACTTTATTTCTCAAAGTTAAATACTCTCAGATGACTAGAAACATGGTTGGAATGTCTCTTTCCATCTGATAAAAAGATTACTCACTGTAGTCCAATTTATGTTAACTCTGCTACCAAAAAAAAAAAAAAAAAAAAGGAAAAAGAGAAATGTAGCTTCTGTTTCCTGGTGAAAAATCACAGTTATTACCTCAACTCCAGCTGGACGATGGAAAAACAACATTAAGGACTGAAAGACCATCTTCGTTTACATGCTGAGTTTTGGAAGAATGCCGTAATTGGAAAAAAAAATTAAATACAACTAAAAATGATTTCCAGAACAGACTCTTGGTTCCCAAGGCCTCCTTTGGTCTGGTAACACTGCTGGGACCTTTTCCCCACATGGCCCAGGGGCCTACGCCCTCCCCATGCCTTCGTTTGCTTCCTTTCTCCCTTCCTACTTTCCCTTTTTCACTCTTCTGCCTATTTAAGTTTGCCAACTTCAAGTTTAAGCAACGCTGGATCTTCAGATTGGACAGTAAAAAGACTGTTGTCAGGCATACCCCCCTAAAACCTGAGCACAGAAACCGACCTGGATGAACTCCGGCCGGCGAATTGCTAGCGGTGGGACCGTGATGAGAGAGGGCTGCAGTTCTACATCTGTATTTCCTCTGGACCGTTTCACCAGCTGCATCCTAAAGATGGATCGATAAATAAGAGGTACGGAGACCATCCAGGCTGGTTTGCCCAAGATAAAGGGATTGCCCAGGACACAGGTCTTTGAGCGCTAAAACCAGGATGGTCCCAGGAAATACCAGGAAAACTAGGATAGGCTAGTCACCCCAGGCCTTCGGATATGTACTAAAAAAAAAAACAAAAAACAAAAACAAAACAAAAACAAAACAAAACAAAAACCTCAGACTCTACAAGATGCCCATATTGGAGACCACACATGTGCATAAACCCAAGATGTGCTCGCTCTTTTTCTCTCACACACACCCCCCTGCACGTGTGCCTGGTCACAGCTCATCCCTTTCTTCCCTCATTCTCTTTTCTGAACAAGTCTTACAATCCACCTTGTCATCGTGAGTGAATTTTCTCCCTCCAAGTGCTCACGATTTCACAACTTTCCCTGGCTGGACAGGGGATATCCCTTTCTGAAATCAGAAAAGAGCATGTTGCCAATTTCATGTGTTTATGTTTTTACACAATACAATCATCAGCTCATTAAAGATTCTCCTTTCCCCCAGAGAGGGATGGCCTTTTCCTGTTTTGATATTATCAGCATGTCTACAAATGACCTCTGACCCAGCTTGTAGGACCCCTGACCCTGGCAGGCATACGTGACAGGGTCCTGAAGATCGTCGCGAGGAGCTGTAACTCCCGTTCACTCAGAAACAAAGAACACGGAGCAGGGACACAGAAGCCCAAGCCCAGAATGGGGCATCCTCATTTGAGAGGACGGCCAGTGCTCTGGCTCCATCCGTGGCTGGGACCAAGCCGGCTAGAAGCATGGCCCTTCGGGGGCTGCTCTGTGCTTAGTGTTTCGTTGCAGCAGTGCCTGTCTACACGAAAATGAATCCTCTGAAAGCACCAGCAGGCCACAATAAAGAACTCTGTCCCTTTGGGTATGCCGACAAAGCACAAGTTATAGAAAGATGTTCATTATTGCCTACAGCTGCTAGCAAGTCTGGGGAATCAACTCCCCAGATCACAATGAGAAGTGCTGAAATAGTCAACAAGTGGTGGTAGGAAGTTAAATAATATGATTCTACAGGGAGTATTAAAGATTCCAAAGTCTCTTCTATTTTTTCCCCAAATCCCCTTCAGCAGAATATAAAATGTCCCCAAAGCATAAAACAAATACAGTGTTGCCACTCTTGTCTTACATAAAAAAGCAATGTTTAGGAACATTTCTTTTTAATACTTCTGTGGCGGTGAGATTAGGAAATCTGGAAAGCTGTCCCGGCTCTAATTTGTTCTTATTTGCTTATTTTTGATCTACTGTGTTCCTTTCTATTTTGTAAATTCTGAGAAAAATCAGCAGAACAAAACAGTCTAAGCCATGGACTTAGTCTATTTTATGGCTTAAAATTTTTTTTTCGAGGACAGTCCAACTACAAATGTGCTAAGAAAACAATGTGTGGGCACAGAGACTTGATCTAAATTTATTCACCTGCTGGATTCATAACGTGATCACCAATAACAGACGGGAGCAGCCGGCTGACCAACTCGGGCAAATGGCCTGACCCCTCTGTGGGGGTGGCTGTCCAAGACGATCCCCAAAGCCCATTCTCTCCAACACACAACATTTCTATCGTTACAGGAGGTGTTTGGGCCATCTAGAATTCCACAGGAGACTCAGCTCACACTCAGCTGAAGGCAACTTGATAAATAAAAAATTTTAAATACAACTTTTTAAAAAAGATTTTGTTTATGTGACAGAAACACAGCTAGAGAGGGAACACAAGCAGGGGGAGTGAGAGAAGGAGAAGCAGGCTGCCCGCTGAGCAAGGAGCCTGATGCAGGGCTCGATCCCGGGACTCCAGGATCATGACCTGAGCTGAAGGTAGATGCTTAACGAAGGTAGATGCTTAACGACTGAGCCACCCTGGCACCCCTTAAGTACAACTTCTAAAAACACTTTTAATTCAGCCTTCAAGCACGAGGCGATTTTCTGCCTCTATAAACATAGGATACCTCATTCTTTACTGACCCAGGATCCCACAGAACGTCCACATTAGCATCTCCTAGGAAAGAAAGACGGAGACAAGGTCGTTTGGTGGAAAGAACCCCAGAGCACCTGGGGGGCTCAGTTCTTAAGCATCTACCTTTGGCTCAGGTCGTGATCCCAGGGTCTTGGGATTGAGCCCCACATCGGGCTCCCTGCTCGGCGGGAAGCCTGCTTCTCCCTCTCACTCCCCCTGCTTGTGTTCCCTCTCTGGCTGTGTTTCTCTCTGTCAGATAAATAAAATCTAAAAAAAGAAAAAAAAAAATCGGGAGACCAGAGCAGCTCCCTCCCCAAAACAAAATGCAAGAATAAAATGAGCTCACTGACATGTGTAAAAGCACTTTGCAAGTGGTGAAGATCAAAGGCAAGATATTCTTTTTCAATTTGACAGAACACTTGGTTGGCCAAGGACCTGCCTAAAAGTCTGTTTGCCAAGGGAAAATGGTGGTGGGCACGGGAGGGGCCTAAATCTTGACTTGCTTTCTGTTTTTGAGTGTGTCTGTCTTCTCTAAGGACAGGTCCAGAATATAGGCAGGCCTGGTGAACCGAGGAATCTGATCACAGTCAGTGAAGTATCACCATAAAAAAAAGGCCAATCAGCTGATAACTGGTATCAGACACAGTACAGCCAAAATTTCTTGCTCCCATAGTGATCTGGAGGATGTTCCCCTAATGTCATGGTGGATTTTCTTTTTCTAACCTAATATACAACCCCTCTAGGTTTAACCCTGACACTAACAGAGAAAAGCAACCCCAAACCCCCCATGACCAAAATAAGCTATACACTCTGATGTGCTGATGCACTTTAATGAGACTGAACTGGTCCTCACAGTTTGATTAGGCCATGTAAGATATAGGTCAGCAAGGACAGGAAATGTAATTATGGATAAGACTCTAAGAGACAGTCTCCTGGGAGGGATTCTCTCAAATACTGTTTCAACCTCATCTCCCCCTCCAGAGTTACCACGGGGAAGGGAAATACAGTTTTCCTAATGATGAATTTAATTTGGGCCAGAATCCAAAGTTGTATCCATGGAAAATGTGTAGGTTTTGGGGTCAGATCCATGTTTAAATGCAGCTCTCTCACTCGTCAATTTCATGTGACTTTCAAGACCTATTTGCCCTCTGGGCTGCTGGCTTACCTTTTATATGGGGGGAGCATCATTCGGTAGCTTGTTGAGAGCATCATTCGGTAGTGTGTTGAAAGTAAAAGGACCCAGGCATTAGGCAAAGGTGAACACTACAGAGTGTCCCCACGTCCTCTACTTTCTCCTCCTTTTCTAATAGATTTGTCAGGAAAACATATGCACAAGTCTCTCTAGCAGTTTTCCATCTTACTAATGGAAGGCTCTGCAATCCCAGGGGGGCAGGACTTCCTTAGGGCCTGTCTGAAAGGTCCTAACACAAAAGCACAACCCCACCCTGAGTGTCACAAAGTTAGACTGTAACCATTCTGCAACGAGCACAGCTCAAGCCACACCAACACACAAAGGATTAGTAACATCCCCCTGCCAGCCATTTGGTTTCTAGCCAGAACTACTATTTCTATGCTATGTTCTATTTCCTCTCGTCCTATTTTTGGATAAACGGGCTGTTATTAGGAAGTCCAGCAACTGGAGACAAAGGGAAATGTTAATACTAAGCACATCTTTGCTGTTAAATGCTTATTATTATAATTGGAATGAACGAAGCCATTTTCTTCCATTCTGAAAGACCTTATTATAGCGTGCATTCTCCATTTGTAAAAAAAAATTGAGCACTAACTTATGATTCAGGGATATGGTCTATGATCATTTTAACCTTTAAAATGTTTCATTAATAATGTAATGTCAACAAAAATGAAGGCATTATTATCGCCCTTAATTCTTAGCGAAATAATAATAGCACTATTTTTGAACCCTTATTATGTACCAAGCAGTGATAGGCTCTCTACAAATATCTAATCGCTTCTTTTTTTTTTTTGCAACTCCTGATATTAACCAACTGATGAGAAGTTTGCCCTCATTCCTAAAGCTTATCAGCATCAGAGCAAGGATTCCGAGCCACATATTTTTATTGCAAACTTTGTGTTCTTTTGCAGGCATGGAGGTAGTTGCCACACATCCAAAATCATTTCCACACTTGTCAGTTCATCCCTGTGTTGCTTCCATAGCACTTGTGAAATGCTGTGGCTTGGCTTCCCAGAAGCACTTGGAGGGAAGGCTCTAACTGCTCCAGGGAGTCTGGTCCCTAATTACGTCCTAGGAGGTCTCATGCTTACCATGAGACACAAGACCCAGAAAGGGGAGAATGTCTCACAATAGGTGACGTAGGAGCCTCGCATCACATAATTTCAATTTTTTTTAAGGAAAAAAAAAATTTTAAATGAGCTCATTTTATACCTCCAGCAGGTGAGCAGAGGTCCCTTACTTTATTGTCCACTGAAAACACTATGGCACGGAGAGATCAAGCCGCATGCTTGCCTAAGGGGCAAGGGAGTCTCAGATAACTACATTTCTCCACCCAGTCCTGAACAAAGAGAGAGAGATGAAGGTGGAAAGAGACGCCCTGCAGTTAAGGCTGCAAGAGTGAAAGGTTCAGGGATGGTGTGAAGCGACTAAGCGCACACTTCCTGTGGAGTAATTAAAAATCTTGCAATAAAACTAAAGAACAGCAGAAGCTCATGCAAGACAGAAAGCCAGCAATGGAGAATACAATAAATTCCATCTTAAGGATCAAAAAAAGTTAAGAGTTTTGGCATTTGGCTATGGTAAGCAAATTCCTAAAATGGATCCCTGGCCTTTCCCGCCTTAATCCCCGGGACTGTCAAAATGTTGAGAGATCAAGCCCTGATTATGTGAGATTACATGGCAAAAGGGATTTTGCAGAAGTGATGAAGATTACTAAGCAGTTAAGTTGGAGTTGATCATGGGGAAGATTATCCCTGAGGGCCTGAGGTAATCCCAGGAGCCCTATCAAAGCGAAGTTTTCTCCAGCTGAGGGCAAAGTGGAAATCAGAGTCCAGGTGGGATGCACTGCCACTGGCACTGAAGATGGAGGGGACCACCTGTTGAGGAAGCATGATGGTTCTAGAATCTCAGGGCAGACCTGGCTGGCAGCCAGCAGGAAAATGGGGACCCCAGTTCTACGACCATAAGGAACTCAAATCTTTCCCAAAACCCCGTACAAATTTCGAGGTAGATTCTTCTCTGGAACTTTCAGATCAGAGGCCAGCTTGGCCAGTATCTTAACTTCTGCCTTGAAAGACCCTAAGTAGAGTACCCAGCTGTGCTCCCCCGCCGTCTTCCCAGATTTCTGATCCACAGAACAGTGAGCTAACAAATGGATGCGGTCGTGAGCCCCTAAGTCTGTGAGAATTTTTTATGTGGCAGAAGAAAACTACGTTACCTAGCTTGCATTCAAATCTTAGCTCTATCTTCTCATCGTTTGTTTGGTCAAGTTACTTAATTTCTGTTTCCCCATCTGTAAATGGAGAGAATTATATGCAGCTTAGAACCGGTGGAAAGACTTAATTCACTGCGCTGGTCCTGGCACCTAGAAGCCAACACCTGTTACCTATGAAGAAGAATCCAAATAGCGGGATTCTACCCTCCCATACTGGCCGCCAGGTGGTACCACTAAACAAGAACCCCTGGGAGGACTGGGGTGGAGGGTGGGTGTCCTACAGCTAGCTACTTACACACACGACTTTTTACAACTCAGGTGCACAGAACAAGAGAATTCCAAAGATAGACTGTAGAGAGGTGCTATGAAATACATGTGTTAAAACACATCCTCTGCAATGATTTAATTAAAACTTGTATCATTTTTTAAAGTATTTGAGGTGGCTTACAAAATAAAACCCTACATCCAGTTAAAAATTAGTAAGTGAGAAAAGGGAAAGAGAAAAACCAGATGTTGGCAAACTGTGTGACATGAAGATGTTTTACCCACGCTAAGGATGGTGTTTGATCTTCATGGCAAGCCCTGGAGACAAGGAGGCATGGCCAGGGACCCGGTTCAGAGAAGAGCTGCTCAGAAAAAAAGCCTAGTCTTGTGGTGGTTATATGAGGAAAAAGTGTCTGAAATCACACCAGAGACATTCGTAGTCCTTTTTCAATCTTTTTTCATGTGTTTTGCATATTTTTAACTCAATTTCAGTATTTTTCTTCATGATTTGTTTAGGTTCATTATATAAGAAGAGCTTTTTGTCAGGGTGCTTGGGTGGCTCAGTTGGTTAAGCGACTGCCTTTGGCTCAGGTCATGATCCTGGAGACCCGGGATCGAGCCCCACATCGGGCTCCCTGCTCGGCGGGAAGCCTGCTTCTCCCTCTCTCACTCCCCCTGCTTGTGTTCCCTCTCTCGCTGTGTTTCTCTCTGTCAAATAAATAAATAAAATCTTAAAAGAAATAGCTTTTTGTCATATTTGTTGTCTATCATATGGGCAGATATACCAAAGGGTTAATATCATGGATGTATTTACTTTGTTTATAATTTGACATAAGTGAGATTTTAAAAGCTTATCTACTCTAATATATAGGTATATATTTGCTGACATGTGTAATGAATATGTATATATGTACAAATACATTATATAAGCTCATATTACTTTACAACTAGAAAGCATTTCTCCATCTAGAGATAAGTTAAGTAGTCTCCTTGGGGCACCAGAGTAGCTAATCAGTTAGGTATCTGACTCTCGATTTTGGCTCAGGTCATGATCTCAGGGTTGTGAGATCGAGCCCTGCCTCAGGCTCCAGGCTGAGCATGGAGCCTGCTTAAGATTCTCTCTCTCCCTCTCTCTCCCTACCACTAAACATAAAATAATCCCCCTCATTTCCTTCCAAGTTATAATGGTTTAATTCTGGAGATCTCTCTGCAGCCTTAAGCGTACTGAATTTCAAAACATACCTGAGGCTTGGGTCAGTGTTCCTCAGAACTGGAATGGGTGTAGTGTTCTTCAAGCAAATAAAAAGGAGATTTTTTTTCCTCAAGACTGAAAGTTTAAAATAGATACTTGTTATCTGGAATGAATTCACCATCAGTCCTGAGTATAAGCAGGCCTTATTCCCTTTCCGTAAAATCCTTCCATTTCTTCAATCCAATTATAACACAGTTTTATCTAAGTATATAAAATGTACCAAGCCCTGATCTAACTCAACCCTAACCCAAAACAACTAAATCCATGTTGAATTTGGAATCTCAGTCCTGGCTTGCAACCGCCACCTGGTTTCCCCATTTGAACACCCTGCCCGGGCTGAGGCAGAGCTCTGAGCACAGACCACAGGCACAGGGGACATTTCATATATAAGCACAGGCCCAATTTAAGAAACACAAACATTAAGGATTTTCATCGCCAGAGGCTTTTCCTGCCCAAAGAGAAAATGATGTGCTTCCACCTACAGAAGCTACCTAGAGAGGGTTCTCAGCTCTGCCAGAGTTTAACGGGAAGTGCTTAACAAGGGCAAAGGGAACCTATGTGCAGGAAGGTGGGGGCAGATGTTAGGGAGATGATGAGGAGGCCTGGAATCAATGAGGTCAAATTATAACCCGTATCATATGTGCGACGTTTCCCCGGTTACCATCAGATGCAAGAGCAGAAAAGATGACTACGCTGAACCTAGACCCTATTTCTTTTTTTTTTTTTTTATAGTATAAACATGCTTTTATTTTATTTTATTTTTTTTAAATTTATTTATTTATTTATTTTTTTATTGTTACTAAATTTTTTTTTTCCCATTCCCAACACCCAGTGCTCCACGCTCTAGGCGCCGCCAGTACCCACCACCAGGCTCTCCCATCCCCCCAACCCCCTCCCTCCAAGTCCCTCGGTTTGTTTCTGTGTCCAAAGTCTCTGTTGTTTCGTTTCCCTCCCTGGATTACCCTAGTTCCATTTCCTTTCCTTCTCCCACTGTTCTCCAGGTTATCCCTCATGCATCGCAAGTAAGTGAAACCATGTGATACTTGACTCTCTCTTCCTGGCTTATTTCACTCAGCATAATCTCCTCCAGTCCAGTCCATGTTGCTACAAAAATTGGATATTTGTCCTTTTCGATGTAGGCGTAGTATTCCATTGTATATATGGACCACATCTTCACACGCTCGGGGACGCCCACACGCACGGGGGCGCCCACACGCTGGGGGGAGCCCACACGCACAGGGGCGCCGACACGCCCGGGGGGAGCACACACGCCCGGGGGGAGCCCACACGCTCGGGGGCTGCCCACACGCTCGGGGGCTGCCCACACGCACGGGGGCACCCACACGCACGGGGACGCTCACGTTCGGGGGCTGCCCACACGCCCGGGGGCGCCCACACGCTCGGGGGCGCCCACACGCTCAGGGGCTGCCCACACGCTAGGGGGAGCCCACATGCTCAGGGGCGCCCACACGCACGGGGGGACGCTCACGTTCGGGGGCTGCCCACACGCTCGGGGGCTGCCCACACGCACGGGGGCGCCCACACGCACGGGGACGCTCACGTT
>PITA01025711.1:0-23883 GCA_004023965.1 Spilogale gracilis
TGGATGGATGGATGGATGGATGGGTGGATGGATGGGTGGATGGATGGGTGAATGGATGGGTGGATGGGTGGATGGATGATGGATCGGTAGATAAGTAGACAGCTAGACAGAATGACAAACTCATGTCATGGTCTGGGCTTAACGGCTACTGACATATGGGGGGGCAACTCTCCAATGTGGGGTGTCCCGTGCATTGCAGGCTGATGAGCAGGTGTCTGTTCTCCACCCACCAGATGCCAGGAGCACCCCCTGATGCCAGGAGCAACAACCCAACGTGCCCGCAGACCGGGTCAGGTGTCACTGCTGTCATTGGACCAGTCCTGGTCCAGTACCAGGAGAAGCACATCTGAGTCCAAGCAACATGGCCACAAATGGACTCCTATCAGCAGGACTCTGCTCTCCAGGGCCACATGCAGTGCTCTCCAGGGTTCCTCCCTCCTCAATGTGGAGGCCAACAAAGTTCACCTCCCTGCCGCCACCAAGAAGCAGGGAGGAGGCTGTGGCCCAGTGTCCCTGCCTGAAAACACTGCTGGGGACGTTCCTTTGGAAACTGGGAGCAGGAGGAAGCAGGTGCTGCTAGGAATCCTGTGTGGCCGAGTGGGCGTGGTACCCTGCTCCTGCAGGGGCGGACTGTGCCCCGGGGGGTGTGGACATTTGCTCTCACACATTAGCCTCCAGCGCTAGTGCCCGGGAGGGTCCCTGCGGATGGAAACGGAGCTGTTGACTCTTCCTTAATGAGTTCTTCGTATGCACCAGCAGCTGGGGCGGATCTGTGGGGTTCACGGCCCCGCGTGCCGACAGACATGGCCCAGCCGTCTGGGCCACCACGGTTGAGGAGAGCAGAGTTGAGGCCCACTTCTTTCCTGAACCCCGTCCCTCCTGCTGCAGTATAGAACCTTCGTGCAGACGCCCCCTCCGTGCTGCCTGCCGGGATGTCGCATTCCCCACTCAACCCAGGTCCTCTCAGCTTCCCACGCACATTTCCCGGGCCCACCTTGCTGTCTCTTGCTCAGAATCTCGCCTCCTCCATCACACGGGGGCATCTCCTTTTCTCTGTACGCGGGGCTCCCATTCTGAGCCCGGCTTCCTCCTTCCTCCCTGACCTGGGGAACGAGAGAGAGAGAGTCTCCGCATCCCAAGACTGGCATTGAATACACCCACACTGCAGAGTGGGAAGCAGGGCTTCCTGGGGTGTGTCGTCTACGTGGTCAAGACTCTCCCATTCTGTCTCCTAATTAATGAGAACTTGCAGATGAAGGAAGACAAATTGCCAGGAGACCCGATTGTGGAGTTAACAGGGGTGCTAGGTAGGATTTAGGGGATGCCCTTCCATCAGCATTTTAAAAACACCCTGAGGAAAGAGACCTTTTTATTGTGCTACCACTTATGTAACATAAAATTCGCTGCTGTGTATCCTCTTCCACGGTCACAACGTTGCAAGCCACCAGGTCTAACTAGTTTCTAAATGTTTCTCTCATCACAGACTAAGACCCCACAGCCACTAACCATCCCTCGCCAACCCATGACAACCAGTAATCCAGTAATCCTTTTTTGGTCTGTGAATTTGTTTATTCCGGACATTTCGTAGAAATGGGATCACACGGGACGTGTCCTCATGTGTCTGGCTTCTCTCCCTGAGCATCGTGTTTTCGAGGTTCGACCACCACCTTGGGGGGGCCTGTGTCTGAACGTCCTTCCTTTTTGTGGCTGAGCACTATTCCCCCATCTGTATGGACCACTTTATGTCAATTACTTTTTGAGAAAACCACGTCCCCCTGCCATGGTGTTTCCCCCACATGGATGTGGTCGGTTGAATTCACAGTCTTTTTCTCTGTCCCTCCTGCTGTCCTCAGGCTGAGTGGTATGGGGAAGCCTGAGGGTGTGTGGGTTTCACACTTTTTCTGTGGCAACCCACCACACAGTGCGTGCCGTGTGGGGCGCCCCGTGGTTGACGAGAGCGTTATCATCATCACTTAGTGTCCCCAGCCAATCCGTTCACAGTAACGACCCCCCTGCCATCCTTCCCTTACAGCGAGCGATTTAAGCATCCATGGATGAACATCACACAGATCCTTCAACGCATTTCCAAATCTGACACGGGCATCTGACGATTCTGTGATTTCGTCTGCATATATGAGCTGGAATTCTCCTGTTGAAAAAGAACATCCTCCCATCGGCTATCTGGCTACTCAGAAATTCACATTGCATGACAAGAGGGGAACAATTAAAAAATTAATTTTTTATCATTTTAAAATTAAGTTAATTAAACTTAAAAAAATTTTTTTAAAGGTCCTAAGTGTCTTATACGTTTCCTGATCAGAACTAGAGGATTTTCTAAGGATTCTAAGGCACATTATAGAGGTGACGAGCACCCACAAACCAAACTCAGATTTTCTTACAGCAAAAACCGTGATCCTGTTAAAAATTACTATTTGCACCATCCATTTATATCAAAACGAGGATCTGTGACATGCAATTCATAGTATATAATAGTATATTAAATGTTACAGATTTTTAAAAATATAGATCATATGTAACAGTATGTAAAATGTGCTACAATGTCATGATTTTTTTTTAACCAGGGCATTTTTTTTTTCAATTGAAAAAGTAACAGTTGCCAGGGACGCTTACTCTGAAGGTAATTGTAACCTCATTGCTCTGTTGTATCACTACGCGGGGGTGCATGCTATAATAAAATTCCGTAATATGATTTGCTTACATCAAGCCACATTTAAGAAGTCAATCCAATCCCCACGCCTCCAGGTCTGAAGGAGTTAATGCTCTTTTATGTTCGAGATTACCATTTTATTACCATTGCTTTTCGAAAAACCCATTATCATAAAATTGAAAAATCCCATCAAATCCCCCCCCCCCACGTGTGAAGAGGGGTTTCAGACGCCAGCAATTCTCATGCTTATAGGCGGCAATTATTGTCTGCCCGCTGAGTGCGCTGGGGATTAAAAATAAAAATTAAGGTAATGAGGCATTCGCTGGATTTAAGAAACTCTCGCCATACTTAATTTGTGTTTCTACTGAATTATTGAAATCTTCTCCCCCTGCCGCCTACCATTTGTTGGTGTCTGTGTGCGTGTGTTGGAAAAGGGACGCGCGTTCGTCCTTCTCAGGAGACATGACAAGGGGAGTTGACCATTCACGATGTGATTTTTTTTTCCTTTTTTTCTTTTTTAACATAAGGGTGGAGCTGTTTTTGCACTGTTTGCTCTACACCCACCGAGGTAGAGACACGGGGTCAAGTATTGATGGATTGTCGGTGCTGTCTCTTAACTCGTGCTTGATGGGTTCCTCCTGGAAAGCCTTCCCTCCTGGGGAAAAGCCAATCGATTCAAGTTTAATTATGTAATAATCTCCCAAGGTCCAATCTGCATAGGCAGGTGTGGAGATACACATCACAGTTGTGTGGGCTGCATTCGTGGTGCTATTACTTCTGGGAGAATCGCTCGCACTCCCTGCTTGGTTTTGCTATCCCGTCGTGCCTATGGGGCCATGCATGGGGGTTGGGCTGGGTTGGGGTGTGGGCACTCTTCAAGCATGCCCATCGCACCGGCACTGGCTTTCTCACACGGCCCAACCCCAGAGGCTTGGTCCCTGGCCTCTGTGTGAGTCCATCCACTCTACCACGGCCGGTGAGGTATACCAGTTGGCCGGCTACTGCTACTGTTTCTCCTTCCTGGAGACCTTGAGAGTTTCTCATTAATGGATTGCATTAAGAGAGTCTTAGGGCTTCAGGTGGAGTCTTTCATGGTTGACAAGGGATTTCGCTCACCGATGGGCTGGCCTCTCCCCATAAGCCCTGTGGGATCCCTAAGAGCAGAGTGTTGAAAGGCACGTCTCAGGACATGCCCCCACTGGAAGAGGCTTGATTTAACAGATGAGCACGTCAGGCTCCGTGTAGAAAACCCAGCTCAGATAACCAGCTGAGAGTGTGACACCAGAGCAGAGGGGACCACAGCCTCTGTTCCCAGCACTTCTGGCTGCGTCTCCCTGATTGTGAAGGACCTGGTTAGAACCCATCATGCTTGCTTTAGCCACAGCCCAGAAGGATGAGAAGAGCCTTGTTATCCCGTAATAACTGATGAGAGTGGACACCAACATTTATTGAAAGCTTACTGGGTGATGTCTTGCTTAGGACAGCAAGAGCACACCCAACACAAGAAAAAATGCATGAATTCTACTTCATTATAATTGAAGACTTTTGGGTGGGGGGATGGGTGCAGTCGGTGATGGGAACGAAGGACTGCACCTGTTGTGATGTTCTATACAACTGTTGAATCACTATATTGTACATCTGAAACTGAAATTACACCATATGTTAACCATACTGGAATTTAGAATAAAAATGTGAAAAAAGAAAAGAAAAGAAATGTGTCCTTAGACCCATAAAACACAGTTCTTCATTCAAAAAATAATTAGAAACTTTTACGCATCTGACAACACTATCAAGGAAGCAAAATGCAGCCTATGGTTGGAAAGGAAATATTTGCACATAATTTATCTGATGAGGATGTAGTATCTTCAGCATATTAAAGGTCTCTTATGCATTGGCCAAAAAACAGAAATAATCCAATTAAATAATGTACAGGGGCTTGAATAGATATTTCTATTGGAAATAGATATTTCTCCAATGGAAAAATAGAAAAGACCAATAAGTGCATGAAAAAATGCTCAATATTCCTCATCTTTGGGGAAATAAAAATCAAAATCACTTCACAAACATATGACTGGCTATATTTTTTTAAAAGGAGGAAAAGAAAATAACTAGGGTGGGCCTGTTTATGGACAAATGGGGACCCTACCAGGTTGCTGATGAGAATGTACAGTGGTTCAGCCATCGTCAAAAACACTATGGTGATTCTTCCAAAACTTAAACACAGAATCCGCATACGATCCAGTGACTGCACTCCTAGGTATATACCCAAGATCTTTGGAAGTAGGGATTGGATTCAAACAGATTCTTGTTTATTGCTTCAAAATGTGGAATCAACTTAAGCATCCACCCACGGATAGATGGATAAACACAGTGGAGGCCATGCACACAGGGGACTACGACTCAGTCCTGAAAAGGAACAGAGGTCTGACACCTGCTACCATCTGGATGGACCTTGAGGACATGGTGGTCAGTGAGAGAATCCATTACCAAACAGACAAATACATATGGTTCCACTTATAGGAGGCACCTCAAGTCCTCAAATCCATAGAGTCAGAAAGTAGATGGTGGGTACCAAGGGCTGGGGACAAAAATGGGAAAGACATTGCTCAATGCATACAAAGGGTCATTTTGGGGAGGTGAAAAAAGTTTGTAACTACTTAGTAGTCATGATTCTGCAATTGTGATGGGCCAAAGGGCATTGAGTTGGGCATTCCAAAATGATAAATTTCATATGACATGATTTTAGTTAAAGAGTTCAAAAGGCCTATTGCATGTCTAATTCTTGGCAGTCCAGGGGTAATCGGCACTAATACTCTGATTCTTACAGATGATTCAAAAGGATGCTTACTTCTTTGAGGGTCACTCAATACTTCCCAGCGTTGGGTTCGTGAACCATGGGGATGAGCGGGTGTAGCATGAGGACTGGTGTGGTCAAGTTTTGGTAAACCCTGTAGAATGGGTTTTTTTTGGGGGGGGGTTGTTTTGTTTTGTTTTTTGGTACCATCAACCTTGGCTTTGGGGTTCAGCTGAAATTCTAAGATAGTAGGAAAGGTACCCTTCAGAATACCATTGCATGCTGGAGGGTGACTCTGGACTCGTGCTCTCAGCTGGTTTTAGACAGGAGCTCTATTAGGACAGAGCCAAGGGCAAACCAGCTTTTATTTCTGGCCCCATCTGGAGGACACACTGACAGCAGGGTGGGAGGAGAGCAAGAAAAGGACTATTACTATTCCTTTGACATTGCTTTCATATACATCAGTGTTACTCACACAATTCAGTGTAGCAATTAGTTTGGTCAGGTGTGAGGGTATAGTAGAACATTAGTGCGGTTTTTGTTCACTATTTCTGCTAGCTTAGTATTTACAATCAACAAATAGTTTAGTATTGGTTTAGTATTTAGTAATAGTAATTACTTTCATATTGCTTTGGTGCAAAAGCTTAGTATTTAGCATTATCATTTAGGTTAGTATTAGTTCGATGTTCAGTATTTAGTGCTGATATTTAGTATTAGTGTAGTATTACTATTGTTTAGTAGTTATTTTAGCATTAGTCTACTATTAGTAAATAGCATTAATCTAGGATTAAGTATTTAGTATTAGTATGTTTGAGTGTTAGCTGACTGTTAGTTTAGTGTTAATCTAGTATTAGTTCTTACCTCAGCATTAGTATTGGTCTAGTGTTGGTAATTAGTGTTGGTAATTGCTGTTGGTCTAGCATTAGTAATAGTCTAGCATTAGTGTAAGTATTGGCCTAGTATTAGTACTTAGTATCACTCTAGCATTAGTACTTAGTTTAGTGTTAGTACTCTTAGTTCATGATTACTGTTAGCTTAGTATTCAGTATTAATAATTAGTTTAATATTAGCTTTACTATTAGTATTAGTTTAGTGTTTATTATATGTTATTAGTTTGATATTAGTCTATTATTTGTATTCAGTTCAGTGTTAGTGAAGTATTTAGTACTGTAATTACTTTGGTAATAGGTTAGATCAAATTTGCTTCATAATTAGTGTTAGCATTTAGTGTAGCATTAGTTTAGTATGTAGTGTTAGAGCAGTCTAGTATTACTACTCTAGCTTTGGTACGGAGTTTAGTGTTAGTGTAGAATTTAATTTAGTATTAGGAATTACTTTAGTAGGACTTTGGTATTAGGTGAATGTGACTATCAATTCTCTAGTCAGTCTCAGCATGTAGGATCATATTCATTTGGTGTTAGTATTGGCTTAGTATTTAGGATTAATGTTCGCATCCCACAGCTCAGAGATAGAGGAGTTTCTGCAAGAGCAACTGCCTCCTGGAAGGGGTACTTCGCAGTGTCCATGGGACCCCAAAGAAGGGACGGTCATGTGAGTCACCCCTCAGAGGTTGAAGGCCTAGAGGCATTTGGTTCCTGGAGGTGCTCTGCTTGTTGTGATAGGCACCACGGCATCACAAGATGGTCAAGAAATTGGACCTCTCCGTGGCAACTCCATGGACACTGGGAACAGTCGCTGGACAGGAGCTCATGACCTCTGCACCCTCATTGCTTAAATCTGGTGATTCTGTGGGCTGCACAGTATTGATCTCTGTCTGATTCATCAACTTTAAATGGGACTTGATGCTCAGCCATGACTGATGGAAAATGGAACTCTTTTATCTACCCCACATTCCCTGTTCAGCTACTTTCCCCCCCAGTTCATATTGTACTTCTCTGAGAGGTATGTTTGTGGCATTGAAGACCAGATTGTGCCTGTGTTTTAAAGAGGTGTCTTGACTCCTCAATATAGAATAAATGTTATCCCCCTTTTCCGTCACTTTACCTTCCCCCTACTGGATCCCAAATAGAATTTATAGAAATCATTGTAATACAGTCATTTGTACGACTACTAAAAACTATGTGCCTCACGTGTGTCTTGGTTATCACCAATAAAAACCAAGAGTTACCATTAGTAGTGATTATTATGCATGTCCACTGTTGAAAAAAATAGGGGTCAGTGAAATCCCATGCCTTGAAAGAACATGGAGGCTTTGATTTGGCAAAGTCTATCCTTAGAAAAGCATTTGAATGTTCAGATGTTTTCCCAGCTGAATTCGTTCCTTTCAGGTGCTTTTCTTTTCACTGTTGGCTGTGGTTCTCCATGTGGGCTTCCTAAAAAAATTTTCACGTTTGTGCTGCTTATGTTGAGTGTGGAAGGTTTTCATCTTATTCCTGTGGTATTTCTAGGACCGGGGAGGGAACTAGGGAGGAGTAAACACCATGATTCTTTCAGTTTGCAAATTACTGGCAATCAAGAATGGCCAGGTCATTCCATTTTCCAAAAGACTCGAGAATTCTAAACCAAATTCATATAGGTTTTATACATTTCTGTGTCTCATATTAATTGGATTTAAAATCTCTAAAATGAAGTGTGACTATAGATCAAATTTCTATCAATGTAGGGTATGTTATTGCTATAGATATTTGATATCGACTTGATATTTCCAACTTTTGCAAGGAGCTTGTGTCCCAGAAAGTGAATTTAACCACTGTTTCACATGATTAGGGTCAAAAGTAGCAATGAAGACAGAAGGCTTTTCTTTCTAAGTTTGGGTTTCGATTCAAAATTCAACAGGACCTCATGATTAACCAAAAATCTGGACATGCTTTCAACAGAAGCTACTTTCCCTAGCTTTAGGGGAAAGCTTGGTACAGATATAAGACATGAAGATTCACACTGTAGATGTTTGGGGGACAGTCAAAGCAATACAAACACACTGGCTTTTCATTACTAACTTGACCTGGTTGAGACTATGCTTGGCTTTACACTGTGTGGCTATGCTGGTTTTCTGTCTTTTATCCTGTTTATCTATTATGGACCCATTGATAAGGACTCATAAGATACATGTCTATTTTCTGTGTACCACCAAGTGTTCTGATCCTCAAACTTTTAGGACATTTTAGGATGAATACTAGACCAGTACTAAGCAGTGATGCTAGACGAATACTAAAGTAAGCACTAATGCTAGACTAACACTAAACTAGGTACTAATACCAGGCTAATACTAAATACCAGTACTAGACTAATACTAAATACCTAATGGTAGACTAAGACTAAATACTTAACACCAGACTAATACTATATACTAACGATCTTAAGGTGGGTGCCCATGGTTTATCAGGGAGGAAAGCATGCTCCTTCAACACATTCCGCTGCATTTTGGGTCATTTCTTGATACTGTTCACAGGCTTTTCCACTTCATGAGCATGTGTTCACAAAGCTGTGCATAACCGTTTTACCCCAAGTGCATGGATGAACTCTTCACGTGGTGTAAAGATGGGGTCAGGGGAATGCAAACAAAAAAAAGTATTGCAACATGTTTTGAATAAAGGATGACAGTGGAATGAATTTACAATGAAAAAATGTGGTCATTTCAGGGTCTCCAAGGACCCGTATGAACATATTTTAGGGGTGGGGGAGGGATGGTGCAGGACCGATTAGCATTTTGTGAGTTCGCATGTCAATTTTATTTTCGAGCTATGTTCTGGTGTCAAGGTGAATGCTTCCCGGGGTGAGGTTTACAATAATTAAATTTTGCCTGAGAAACCTTCATCTGGCTGCAATTGTCTCAGACATATACCTACCTCCACTCAAACTGACCCTACGAATGTGATTGGTTGTAGAAATTAGGGTGGGGGAGTACGCTTTTCAAATAAAGCATGTATGCGTCTCACTGCTCAGGGTGGGGGAAAAAACCCGGGTGCTCTTGGGAAGTTAATGAGACTCTCTGGCTCAGTTTACCTTGCAAGAAGGGAGAGCGGACCCCTAATACTGAAGGCCCAGGCATGCACCTTAAACATCTCTGGAAAAATCAGGTTTTGTTTCCAGGAAGCAGACTCTGAGATAGGAGCTAGTGTGTAGGCAGGTTTTGAGGGGTGATATTGGGAAAATGAGGGAAGCAGGTTGGGTAGAAAGGGAGCCTGCCCATAATTCAATCATGATGGAGACCCCACCCAGAGCCACCAGGGGTTTTGTAGCTAGAACAGCTCATAAAAACCCTTTAGGAGAACCCAACTGATTCGTGCAGAAAGTTAATGCCTTCCGGCAACGTTCTCTATGATTCCAGCTCTTTTCAGGGAAACAATGAAGAAAACAGAAGAGATTCAGCTGCTCTAGGATTAATGACAGATGGTCACTGTCTCCTTCCTCTATGGGCCATTCTAGAGCTTTCCCGGGGCCAGCACCACTGATTAACCTGGGTAGGTTACCCGGTGGGATCTGTCTGTCTGTCTGTCTATCTATCCACCTATCTATTATCTATCCATTCACCCATCCATCCATCTGTCCATCCATTCAACCTTGTATCATCTGTTTGTGTATATATGTATCTATCTATCCATCTGTCCATCTATCATCTATCCATTCATCAATCCATCCATGCATTCATCCATCCATCCATCCATCTAGGTATATCATCTATCTATCTATCTATCTATCTATCTATCTATCTATCTATCCATCTATGCATCTACTTATCCGTCCATCCATGCATCCATCCATCATCTGTGCATCTGTGCATCTGTTCATCTGTCCATCCATCCACCCATCCATCCATCATCTATATCATGTATCTATCTATCTACCATCTATCTATCATCTATCTATCTATCTATCTATCTATCTATCTATCTATCCATCCATCTATGCATCTACTTATCCATCCATCCATCCATCCATCCATCCATCCATCCATCATATATTCTCTGTGTATCTATCCATCTACCTATCTAGCTTTAGATATCCCTACCTCTATATCCATCTATCTCTCTAGATTGAAATTATCTTCCATGTGTTAGTACCCATGCAGCATTCTTCTTTTCCAGGAAGTCTCATAGAACATTTCAACCTATGGTGTTTAAAATAGTGCTTGCCAACACTTTTCATGGTATAGCCCCAGAGACACGGTTCTGCTTATGCAGCATACTAGTGGAGAAAAGACTTTTCACCACAGTTGCCCTGCACTCAAGGGCAGAGAGAATGAACATCTTGACCCACCGTCACCATTCATAGTGATGCTTGAATCCTAACACTGCTCTGGGAGTCAGTAGGAATTGGTGAACGAGATCCCTGTTCACATTCTATCTTAGTTTCCTTAATAAAACTTCTCCTTCCACTGGGTTCTTCTGAGAAGTATCCAGATTCTGCCATGGGAAATCATAGACCCCAATTCAATAGCATTTGCCCACACTTCAGCATCTCTGGAAACACCATAGGGGTTGAGGGATGCTATGGTGATGTGTGGCCCACAAAACAGGGAATGACTTGAAAGGCTTAGATTATATGTTTATGTTTAGAGTGGAACATCGTGGTGTTGAGTTGGGGTGAACCAGTCGGACACCCAGAAAGTAATCACAAATCCCTCATCTTGACTTTCCATGAGATCCAAGAGCCCCACTGAATGGGCAGCATGGACTTTCTTGGTAGTAGACTGAGGACCACTCCATGAAGTGTATTCCCTCACAAAACCATAACCTCAGTGATGCGAAGCAAGTGGAGCCACACATCCCTGGACCTCCTCCCCGAGCTGGCCTAAAAGATTTCCCATCTGGAATGGTGTCTAAAAACCCATCAGATGTGAGGGTGTCAGGGGCTGAAAGGCTCTTCTACCCTCCATCTCCAGTTGTCATCAATCTTTTACTCAGCTCCATTGTTATTTTTCTAATTCACCTCCAGATTCTTAATATTTATGGCTCCGTATAAAGCAATATGCGCTTTTCTGGTAAGGAGGATGCCGGCTTCATCCCGCGTCATCTGCTGCACTGTGCTCTTTTCGCAGAGAGGATTTTTCACTGGGACCCAAGCAGATGTATTTCCTGAAATATGTAAACCATGCATTTGAAACATTGATGAGCACTTATGGCTTAGCAGTTAATCAATGTATTTAAGATCAGCTCTTATAGGCTGAAAGATAGAATGTAATAAATGGCTGCTGGGCTTGATTAAATAGTGCGACTCAGGCGCGGTATTTAATCAATCTCCGAGGCCGTTTACCGGGAGCATGCCACGGAGCGAGAGTGGTTATTGCACTTATGTGACAAGCCATAAAACGAAAAATAGAAAATATACTGCATGGAAAGTAATAATATTGTAATCAAAATGTATCTACTTTATACACAAGACAAATTCACAGAAAATAATTCCAGACGGCCACATTGTGCCTTGGTTGAGCACGTGTTGGGGATCGTCGTGAACATGGGAAGATCCTTGGGGGGATTTGACAGAAGGACAACTTTTATTTGGATAAAAACGGGCTTGATAAGCTAATGCTTGGAGACCGTCCCAGCGGATAGTAGAGGTGGGTCACCTTGTGGACACACAAACCCCAACCTCATCTTCATCTTCCTGCCCAACACTACTACCTGTGTTAAAATAACAGCATAAAGACATACATTTTGCAAAAATAGGGGATAATGACATTCTTGTACCAGTTTGCCTTATTGGTGTAAATTCTTCAGTCTCCTGTGTTAGTGATTGTGGTCAGTGTCCTGGGCTGCTGACAAATAAAGGGACCGAAAGTACAGAAACCTATTCTCTACCAGCCCTGGAGACCAGAAGGCTGAGGTCCAGGTGGGGCACAACCCCTGAGATCCAGGTGGGGCAGGACCCCTGAGATCCAGGTGGGGCAGGGATGCTGAGATCCAGGTGGGGCAGGACCCCTGAGATCCAGGTGGGGCAGGACCCTGAGATCCAGGTGGGGCAGGGCTGCTGAGATCCAGGTGGGGCAGGACCCCTGAGACCCAGGTGGGGCAGGGCTGCTGAGATCCAGGCGGGGCAGGGCTGCTGAGATCCAGGTGGGGCAGGGCCATGCTCCCTCCAGAGGCTCCAGGGGGGGCTCCTGCTGCCTCTTCCAGCTTCACGGGCTGCAGGCATCCCTGGGCTTGTGGCCGTGTCCCTCCCATCTCTGCCTCCATCCTCACAAGCCTTCTCTTCTGTGTGTGTGTCTCCTCTTCTGTGTCTTACAAGGACCCCTCTCCTGGGATTTAAGGCCAGCTGGATTACCCAGGATGAGCTCATTGGTCCAAGGAGCATGCTGGTCCAAGGAGCATGAGGGACACCTAACGGAGACCTGAGCCAACCTGGTCCCAGGAGCTTGGAGATGAAGCCCAGCGTCCAGAGTGCAGCCTAGTTCAATTGTACTGCCTGAGAGAAATATGTGTCATTCGATCACTGAGCTCACTTGGAGATGGGGCATGTAGGAAGTCGGGAGGTTAAGTGAGGTCCTAAGGTAACGTCCTCCTCCCACAGGATTGCTCGCCTTAGGAAGACACTAAGAGAAGAAGTGGGCCACACACTAGGAAAGGGGGGCTCCCCAGAACCAGATCTGTCACACCTGGGTCTCCAACTTCCAGCCTCCAGAGCTGGGAGAAGGACGCGTCTCCTGGGGGGATTCTGCGAGAGGAGCCATGGCCATGTGTGTGGGCTGCAGATCTCAAAGGTGGATGGTGTTCGTTTCCAAATGGTCTTGCATTCGAGCCAGAGCAGGACGCGAGTGGACGTCAGGAGAGCTTGACCGTGTGACAACGGCTGGGAGCACGGTCAGCTGAGAACACGTCCGAGCCAATAAGCGGTGCGTCGACATCATACCATGATTGCGTGAGCTCTGTGGCAAGGTTTAATAAATGGGAAACATGTGAGCACGATTAGAACCTCCACTGGAAATCCTCAGTTACCGTTAGCCTCGCGTGTTTTGTTTCAGACTCGGGATTTGGGAAACATTCTTTAAGCCGCCGTGCAATTTAGGGACAAAATGGAGCCCCTCCTTTAAGGCCACAGGGTGTGGGGGAGGAGAAGACGTCTGGAGCTTTGGGTCTAGGGTTTGGGTGACGGGAGGTCCGTATACCCAGGGCTCGGTGACAAGAGCTCGCCTCACGGTTCAGGGACACGACTGCCATGTGAGGTTACGGCCTGATGGGTTCCCCGTCTCTGGTGGGGAGCGGTAGGTTCTTATGACCACTCGGACGCACTGAAGAAAGTCCAACCTGGAGGGACAACAGGGACCAGTCATGGGGGGACGTGGGTGGCTGTGCAAGGAGACATACACTCAACACCTGCGCATGAGGGCATTAGGGAGAAGGAGGGCGTAGGGCCAACGAGAAAGGTACAACTCTTGCTTACTCCTTCTTCCTTCCCTCTTCCCTCTTGCTTCCGTCCCTCCATTCCTTTCCTCTTTCCTTCCTCTCTCCTTTCTTTCCCTCCTTCCCTATTCCTTCTTCCCTCCTTTTCTCCCTCTGTCTTTCCTTCTCCCCTCCTTCCTCCCTTTCTTCTCTCCTTTCTCCCTCCTTCTTTCCTTCCTTCCCTCCCTCCTTCCCTCCTTTTTTCTTCCTTCTTTCCTTCCTTCCCTCTCTTCTTCTGTCCCTCTCTTCCTTCCTTTCTCCCTCCTGTCTCTCTCCTTCCTTCCTTCCTCTCTTACTCCTTCCTCCCTCCCTCTATTACTCCTTCCTCCCTCCCTCCTTTCTTCCTTCCCTTCCTCCCTCCTGCCCTTCCTTCCCTTCCTCCCTCCCTTCCTTCCTTCCTCCCTCCCTCCCTTCTTTCTTTCTTTCCTTCCTTCCTTCCCTCCATCCCTCTTCCCTCTTTTCCTAACTTCCCTCCTCCTCCCCTCCTTCCTTTACATGACAGAAACTTGTGGTTTTGAACGAGTATCCTACGTGAGCTAATGACTCCTCGTGAACCCCATCCTGACTTCTTGACTTGTTTCACCTGCTAATATTGATCAGAGAATCCAGAAGCAGCCCAAAGGATCCATGAGCATCTACGGGGCTAAAGTTTAGCCAGAAAAATGACGACTTTATGGCTGGGTGCTGCTGCCCACACATTACCAATAACTACTTACTACTTTATTGCATACAAAGTCACTGACTTTCTTTTCTTTTATTTTTTTTAAATATTTTATTTATTTGACAAAGGGAAACAGCCAGAAAGGGAACACAAGCAGGGGGAGTGAGAGAGGGAGAAGCAGGCTTCCCGCTGAGCAGGAAGCCCGATGTGAGGCTCGATCCCGGCTCTCCGGGATCATGACCCAAGCGGAAGGCAGCCACCTAACCAACTGAGCCACCCAGGCACCCCATAAAGTCACTGACTTTCAAGAAAGCTTTAGGGAGAAAAATACTTAATCCTTTTCTTTGTTTAAAAAGAAAAAAAGGTCTTTTTTTCTTAGTATATGAAAGAAATAAAAAAAAGTCTGTATGCATCTGTAAGCTGCTTGAGCTGAAGGCATCGGAAAATAGACAAGCCATGCCCATTCAATTTCTAAGAAATTTCTAAAAATATTTACTGCTTTTCCTTATGAAAAAAATTCTTTTTTAAAAACTGAATTAAAGTTAAATTGAAAATTTTCAAAAATGAAAGGAAATATCCTTTTAACGAAATTGAACTTAAACACAAATATTTGAAAAAAAGAAAAATTCTTTTTACTCTATCTAATAAATTAAAGGTTAGCATTGATTTATAAATCTTGCTTGGGCTGAAGGCATAGGAAAACAGACAATATATGCCCACTGAATTTCTAAGAAATATGACGTTAAAAAGAGGAAATCTTTGTGTAAACTCAAAGTTTGTACAAAAAAGCTAGATTTGCCATTTTTCAAAAAAATGTAGGGATCTACTCTATAATTTCCAGAAATAATGTAATATCCTTTCACAAAAAATAGGTGGGAGAGATTGGGGCCACTCCCCAGCGTTGGAAGAATGGAAAAGTGCACGTTTTGGTACAAAGTGAAGCCTCGGTATGACAATCCCTACAAGGGAAGTTGTGTGAGCCATGCATGAGGACGGGGGACAGCCCTGGACGTGGGGTCTGGATGTTCATGAGACTAGGCAGAGCCTGGTCACCCCATCTACAGATGCAAAGGGGAACCATGACCAGCAGGCATGAGCCACAGGGGGAAACACATAATGGCCGAGAAACCACACAGACCTACAATTTCCAAGTCGGGTTTTCCTATTTTGGTGACAAGTGGGGAACACAAGAAGAATGAATTCAGAGATTGTCACTCTGCCCGGGAGTAAGGATTTTAAGACACAAATATAGACAGGAGATCAGACAGAAGAAGTCTTAATAATTTAGAGGCACAAGGGCATGAGGAGGGGACATCTTTGACTTATACTAGACCCAAATGTCCACACTCTTAGAAAGTTGTATCTGCAAACCCAGGCTTGGAAATCTCTGGGATTTCACATGGCGGTGAATGTGCATGGAAAGTGGAGATGTGGAGGCTTGGGCCCCTGAGACAGTATGTGAAAAAGTCTCCCATGTTTATCTGAAACCCACGGAGAGACATTTATGAGACAGTCTCCCCAACATAAGAGATTAGGGGGAGAATTGAAATGAGCAGGTGAGGATATTTCCCTCAACAAGTTTCCACGAAAAGATGGATGTGATTGCAAATAAGGAGTTTATGAAATGCAGTCGGTAAACTCATTCTGGAAAGACGGTTGCAGGGACAAGAGCATCCCTGCCCCCCCAAAGGAGGGTCCTGGGGTTTGCAGGGGCGCTGTGGGCTTTCTTCCTGCTTCCATTCTGTGTTTTGGGGACCTTAGAACAGTAAGGGTCCCAACTGTGTGGTTCCCCTCTTGGTGGATTATTTTTGTTTTCTGAAAATGCAGGGCAGCCCTGTAAATGAGTTTTGTGTTCCTTATGATTTTTCTTAATCACATTTTGTTTTCTCCAGCGTGCATCACTGTAGGGATGTGGTGTAGAATGCATACAGCATACACAATATGTGGGACTCGACGGTGCGTATGCTCAGGAAAACTCTGGCCGACTGTATGCTGTTGGTGCTTAGGTTTGGGAGGCTGAGAAAAGTTACAGGTGGATTTCCAACGGCACCAGAGGGTCTGGGCTTTCTGACCACGGGTTAGCATGTACTCCTCTCGTCTCCACCTGTCTGTCGGGGATACAGGTGACCCCTCTGTCCAGGTCAGTTGGATGTCCCCTCTCCCCTTAGAGTTCATGCATCTTTGGGTCCTTTGGGGACCACAAACCATGAACGCCATTGGGGTTTCTCAGTGTTCCAACTGGAAAACCACAGGAAATCATGCAGTGAACTCAGACGATAGCAGTCCTAGGAAAGAGAGCCATTGAGGGCATTTAGCCAGTGCCAGCTCATGGCCTCATCCACAGCCCAGTAATGATGGCCACCAAGAAACTGAGCTGAAGACCAGTCAGTGTATAGACGAGGGGTAATGCAAAGCTGTTATCTACCTTCCAATCTCCAGAGGCCATGAGTTTCTAGGAGAAAATACTCAATTCCAAAGAGTCCGCCATTTTGTCCTTCCAAATTAAGAGGCGCCTCTCATGATCATTTCAAACATTGTATGGTTGTGGTCCTCATGGCCAGAGATGCCCTCGATGACTTGGGTGGTATGTCCAGAGGCGTCTAAAGAATTTAAGCTGCACAGAATATACATGGGGGTTAAGTGCACCACATTCTTTAAAACAGGTGCATATGGGATGCTTGAGGTGCAATTTAAAACATGATTCCTAGGTAGACCCAATACAAAACGATGTGGAAATATTCTCACCTTTCTACGTGCCTCCTTTGTTGATGTTGTTCTGTTTTGGCTTGTTTTTCTCAGTTAATCTCTTTTTATTTAAATTTAATTTTTAGTTTATTTTTTTAGTGTTCCAAGATTCACTGTCTATGCCCCACACCCCATGCTCCCTGCAATACGTGCCCTCAATATGCACCCCAGGCTCGCCATCCTCTAGCCTTCCAAACCTTCAGTTTCTTTCTCAGAGTCCAAAGTCTCTCATGGTTCATCTCCCTCTCTGATTTACCCCAATTCACTATTCCTTTCTTTCTGTTACTGTCCTCTATATTACCCCTCATGCACCGCAAGTAAGTGAAACCATGCAATACTTGACTTTCTCTACTTGGCTTATTTCACTCAGCATAATCTCTTCCAGTCCAGTCCATGTTGCTACAAAAGTTGGATATTCATCCTTTCTGATGGAGGCATAGTATTCCATTGTATATATGGACCACATCTTCTTTATCCATTCATCTGTTGAAGGGCACCTTGGCTCTTTCCACAATAAATCTCTTAATGGGAGAAGAAGAGAGAATCCTCTGCTTGGCGTCATCATGGAAATGCATTTATCCCTGGATGCCAGGAGTCTGAGACAGCGACAGGATGCTTTTGACGCAGTCTTGTGGGAAACTGGTGAAAGCCCAGTGTGTTCGGAAGAGTTTGCATGCTGTGTTTCCTATTTAGGAAGATAACAGTGGCACTGGGTGTGAAGACGTTTCAGAAGCAAAGCAGGTGTATGCGAAAATCCCGTCTCCAATCACCTAAATTTGTCCTCAAAATGGAGGCAAAGATGGATCTTGAGAACCTACCTGGTGTTGCTAGGTTCATTATAAACTTCTTTCTTAGACCCATGTGCCCATGCTGAGAATTTTCATAGTCCCAGAACATATACAGGGTAATTCCAGGTTACAAAAATTACGTCAAATTAGAATTTCTGTTCATCCTCAGGAAAAGGGAACCCAACATTTACTCATGCATCAGGCATAGTTATCCTCGAGAAAGCACTCTGCGTATTTGTATGTAATGTTCTCAATCGGAACCATCTGCTCATAATAAAACAAAAACGAGGCACAGTCCCCATAAAACAGAATATGCCCTTATTAAAAAAAAAAAAAACCGTATGCATGAAAAGTTTGCGTGTACGGGCATTTTTACACACTTCCCAAAACAGTTGCTTAAAAACAGTTAATAAATATATATTATATATTTTGTTTTGTATCACACCACAGTGAAGAAAGTTGACAGCCTGAGAACCCAGCACATTAATTTTCTCTCCCTGAAAGCCTTCTGGCCGATTATAAACAAGCTGTTGGGGACAGCATATGAGTAAATTCATTTATTCTTTCATGATGTGGGCATTTCTCCTTTCTGTAATACACCGTGTGGCATTGACACTATTGATCTGATGTTATTAGATATATTAAAACTCCCAAACTACTTTTGAAAATATAATAATTCTGCAAGTTTCCAGAAACTTAAGAACATTAAAAAAAGAATAACCGATAACCGAACATTCGGCGAAATTGAATTCTGTGTTATGAATAAAATCGTCTTTACTTCCCACGGAAAACCTCACAGAAATGTCTGCCGGTTTCTAGCAACCAGTGATAAATACTGTCGCAGGGATCATTGGTTGGAAATTAAAGGGACAGTATTGTCCTCAGGGTTAAAATTTCTTCTGCAAAATGAGTGCTCCAAGAATTCCTTGAAATATCCCCGTAGGTGGACCCACATGCTGAGAATTATCCTCCACATCAGGGAAAGGTACTAGCATACAATAGAAAGGAAAATGGAACCAGGAGAACATGTTAAATTTTGGCAATTGCATCTGTCCATCACGAATGGAGAGGGAATTATAAACCCCTCAGAAATGGAGGGGAAAAATGAATCAATTGTCATTTGTATCTGTTTTTCCCCTCACATTTGAACTTCAACGCTCAAAGATTTAGGGCTTTACAAAGTCAAATTGAATACAGTCTAATTGGACTTAACTTCATCTCCCCTTTATGGTTCAATGTGGTGCTCCCACAAGAAGGTTGATGGACCCAAGAGTACACACAAATTCGCCTAAATTACAGTGCCCCTGGTGGAACCAGTTAAATGACAAATGTTTCAATGGGCTTAACATTTACCAAAATGTAAATGATTAGAGTTGGGTTCCACGTGGCAGGTGGTGGGCTTTGTCCAGAGATGGAGAGCTCCTCCAGTAAGCACATTCTGGATGCAAAGTTTACAGCTTTTTCAGGAGAGCTAGCTGGTTTCCAAAGGGGGCTGGTGCACCCTGGGGGCATCAGAGTTGGGGGTGCAGAGACGTTTCTCCTCTGATTCTCCCCTATGTTCTTCAAACTCTCCTGTCCTGTTCTTCTCAAGATGCTCAAGGACCTATTGATAATGCTGGAACCATGCTGAAGAGTTCCATTCAGTACAGCAAACTCATATTGTTTTCCATCATTCATCCATGCATCCACCTGTTCATCCACCCATCCATCTATCCATCCATCCATCCATCCATCCATCTACCCATCCACCCATCCACCCATGCAACCATCCCTTTATACATCTATCCATCCATCTATTCACTCATTCACCCATCAATCATTCTTCCATCCATCCATCCATCATCCACGAACCTATCCATCCATCCAACCACCTGTTTATCTATCCATCTATCCATCCATCCATCCAACCACCTGTCATCTATCCATCCATCCATCCATCCATCCATCCATCCAGTAATCTACCATGCATCCATCCATCCACTCATCAGTCATTCATCTAGTCACCCATCCATCATCCATCCATTCATGAATGAGTACATCCTGTCATCTATCCATCCATCCATCCATCCATCCATCCATCCCATCCATCCATCCATCCATCCATCCATGCATCACCCATCCATCTACCCATACATCCATCCCTTCATCCATCTATCCAACCATCCATCCATCCATCCATCCATCCATCCATCCATCCATCCATCCCTTCATTCATCCATCCTTTGCTCACTGGAAGATGAAGAAAATATCTTCCTCTTCCTCACAAAGAGCTCAGCATCTCCTGGCAGGAGATAGGCATCATGATATGGACACATGTGTGCAAAATAAATGATGGGAAGGCAGACTTGGTGCCCAGTGGGGTATGCACAGAGTCCCGTGGGCCATATATAACTTGGGTGCCTACAAGACGAATACTAAAATTAATCGTGGTGGTGTCATGCACGTGATCAGGGTACAACCTGCACCCTGATATTTTTATTTTGTTTTAATAAAACAGATACCAGTTTGCATAGAAATTAATTGTGCAACATAATGACTTATAAACAGGGAACTTCTTGCATTGTGTCATTATGAAATCCCATCAGTAAGGTGATATTTGGAACTTCACAAGATTCATTTATAGTGAACCCAGGGAACCTTCCTAGGCATCCAAAACACAGTTGCTTACCTGTTTTTCATGCAGCAAGACCTTCTTGACTGACAGTGAGGATTTGGTGGCTTCATATTCAGTGGCAGTTCCCACAGGAAAATGGCAGCAGCTGTTGGGTTTTCCAGCCAAACAATTCCTCTGGAGTCTGGGCCAGCAGAACCTATGTTCTCTGCTTGCCTTCTCCCAAGAGCTGTGTCTGCAGTGTAGAGGGCTGGCAAGTCTATCTTGCGTGAATGGAGAGTGGAAAGGAAGAGAGGCCTTTAGGTTGGTGAGGAAAATGGGGTGCTTTTCCTGTTTGATGGTCTTTCTCCTTTCTTTGGGGAAATCTTTAAATGTGGAGGTCTGGATTTGCAAATGTGGTGCTGGGCTTGGCTGGCGTCCTCGCGTGTCTACCGTTGACTAGATCAAAGCCCTCATAGTTGTTGTAGCTTGCTGCTGGTTTACAAAGTCGTTTCCCGCCCTCAAGAGGGTGATCATCCCACCCTGACAGCCCCAGGGCTGGGGGGCCGCTGAGCCACTCCCACACCCGTCCCTCCTGAATCCCACCACCCTGCCTGCAGGGGTGTTTCTCCACAAGCTGCCCTGTGTTTTAATGTCACGTTGGAAGGGGTTCGTGATCTCCGTAGCTTTGCTGTTAGGTGTCTAGAGTATCAAACCTGGTGCCTCTTTGAATTGTTAAGGAAGTAATCGCTCAACACTGGCTTCACGTCAGAGGGCCGCAGACCCTCTCATCCTGACACTAAATCATTAACGATTATCCCTCCACGCTTGAGTCTTCAGACAGTTGGGGTATAATGATTCTTGCTTTCCTACGTTTTTCTGGGATCTTGATGAGATGCTTATATGGGGCTCTGTCAGGCCCTAATAGAATTCACCCGCCCTGGATTCACATCTCCCTTTCCCTCTTTAGTGGGATGTTCTTGTCGTGGGATAAATTAATTTATTTGACAGGGCTCGGGTGAGAATTTCAAGTATGTGTCTTATTATTTAATTACTCGTTTAACCAACAGCCCTATTCAGTATCGTAAATGCCATCAGATTTAAACCCGTGCCTAATCCCTCCATCCCAATGGCGCTAATCGTTGGGCTGAGGACATAAGCCAAAGCTGTCAGCTGCAAGGTATAAAAATAACAGTGGGGCAGATCCAACCTGTGGGTGGGTCTAATGGATACTTACTGTGTTCTGGCAGGTTGTCACCACCTGCCGCCTTCCGTGTCGTCTTTGCAGCTCCTGGGCTCCCCTGGTGAGCCACATGCCCTTGCGTGGAGGAGGGGAGGTGGGTTCTTTGTGCCCAAGACTCAGGGTGGTGGCAAGAGCTCACGTTAGAAAAACAGAGATCAAGTGTGAGCTGTGTGGGACTGTCATCTCTGGCCTTGGGACTGTTTTGGAAATAGCAGGTGCCCTGGTGCTTGGGTGTCTGGACCTTGGAACCCAACAGGATGGGAGATAATGGGATGTTTCTATGGAGGTAATACTCCATGCGTGAGAATGAGAGTTGCCGTTAAGAGGCCATCAATCAGTAGAGGTGAGTCTTTGCTACTGTCACCTGCTCAATAATCCTGTTTGTTTTTTGGAAGACACAATCCCATTTTGAGCAGTGTTTGCAACATTGGGAGGCCATGCTCTCTGCATTCATATTTATAGGATTTCCTGTGACAGGAGTTTATACACCACGTCTCCATCCCAATATGCTCCCAGGCACCATGCTGCTGGCACTCAAAGAGAATGACGGTCGTCAGAATGATCCAGGCTTCTGCCTTTATTATAAGAACATGCTGCTTGATTAAAAAATAAAATAAAAAAGTAACAGAGCTAAATATAGCATTGAATTCTCTGGGATACCAGGTGGCAGGAATAGGCATGTTGGTAGGACTGTGCGCTTTTTCTTCTGTTTTTCCTTGTGGAGAAGCAAAGAAACACACTGATGTGACATCCATGGGGGCTGTGGATTCAGACTTTGGCTGCCCTCACCTGCACTTTTCTAGCAATTCAAGGCATATATTGCAGAGGAAAAACTTTGTCGTGATGCCATCCTGGATAAACAGCCCCCACTCTCTGCTTCCTCCACGGATGATGAAGAAGGAAAATCACTGAGTGCACTAAGGGAACTAGCAAAAGCTCATAGTCACCGATTTGGGTGGGCCTCATCTAATCAGTCGACGGCATGGATAGAACAAAGTGTGGCCAAGGGAGGATTTTCTGTCTCCCTGTGCTTGAGCTGGGACAGAGCTGGGTGTGCATGTGTGGGATTCCCAGAAGCTTCCGGAACGGCCTGTCTACACTGCCACACTGCCGCTTTTTGTTTCTGTGCCTGGCATTGGTGACGTGGATGTTTCTCCCTTTTTGACTGTTTCACACATGTCCCTTTGGACACAATACAGTGCTTTTTTGCAGAAATCCTGTTTGTCTCCCTGTTTCTCTTTTTCTGTTTGAGTTTAGGTGGAAGATACGTGCCGTTCTCCAACATGCCCTTCTACTCAAGAGAAAATCAGTCGCCACTAGGCAGCTCTGTTCTCCATGCACTCGACTGAAAATCTATTTTGTTTAGACGTGTGCATGGTTTTTTCCCCCACTCTGTGCCTCAGAAATATATACGGTGAAAATGAAGCCATAGGAAAATGAAGTGCATGAAATCCTTTGCCCGTGCTACTACGATCCTGTCCTTAGCCACTCCAAGCATGGCCTGGCAAACGATGCACATAATGAGCACAGCGTGGGGACTCATCAATTCGCACTTTATTTCCCCGTGCGCCAAGTGCATGGACAGGACCGATCAAAACTAGAGCTGAACTCTTCCTGATAGGTTTCGTGATCCCCCCACCCATCACAGACCGAGAAACTGACTCTTACACAGCTGTTTTCCTGCAAAATGCTGGTACTTTCTTCGGTTGAAAATAAAAAGCAGTCCCAGTTTAGGAGGAGAATATTTTTATCATTCTTGGACAATGTAGGCCATGAGAGCCATGTAATACAAGAGATCCTGGAGACAACATTTTTTGTAGATTGTCTGCCAAAAAAAAAAAAAGCAATCTGCACATGCAAACATTCCTCTTTCCCCAGTTCTTTTGGGTTGTCGCTTATTTTGGTATTGCCTTCGTGGAATTGGAACGGTATGCATGCAAATACAGACCACTTGCTGGGCGACCTTGATTAATTTTAACAGGTCCTATAAACACAAGGATAGCTTTCGACTTGGGGAGATTTCGTTTTCACTTTTGTTCCTGTAATAAGGGCTGCTCT